>JAVBJF010000712.1:0-76841 GCA_033439095.1 Pseudococcus viburni | reverse complement strand
TATTGTGTTTGGTTCAGTCAACTAGACCGAAGTTAACGAATGGAATTTTATTCTTTATCTTTAAATTAGGTTGCATCTATTGTTGAATCTAGTACATATATCGCGATTTATTTTACAACGATTACACCATTAACGTTGGTTATAATTATATCCGGTGCGAAAGATGATTGATGAAAAGCGTCGATCTGTTCTCAAATTTTAATTTTACAGCTTAGAATTAACTATAGTCTGTTCCAAATAAGAAACGCAAGCCACTACCCGCAATACACGAACGATTAGGACATTCGCGGTTATTTTGGTATTTTGGTTTTATGATATTATTAATACCTAGATAATAACAACTACTTATTCAACTTAATCTCGCAAAAAAATTCAATCTTGTTTCAACTATTTTCAGATTATTCGCTTAGCGCCTTCAAAAAGTTTGCGTTTCTTATTTGGAACAGACTATAGACTGTACGACAGTTCTGATTGAATATTATTTTACAATTTATTTAAATATCCCTTTTTGATGTGCTTATTAGATTTGACGTGTGAAAAAGTGAAGTTATTTTTATATTCGAGTTAATGATGGACACAGAACGGAGAAACGCTGAATTTCCAACTAGTAAGTTTAAACTTTATGAGGTATTGGTTTGTGTTTTTCGTTCATAGTTTAATATATTTATGTATTTATTTATTTTAGTATCACCTACGAGCTTGAAAGAGATCGCTCTTGTAAAGATATCAATCTCATTATTTAATCATAAAAATATCCCTTCGGGAGATCTCTTCGACTGGAATGGATTTCGTGGGGATATATCAAAACTAACCAAAGAATTGCCGTTCCAGGCAGAACTCGATAAGTATACGTGTCAGATTGGAAATGAAATCACCAATTGGGTTCTATATCATGCCGACAAAGTATTAAAGAATCGCTTTCTAAGTTCTTCTTTATTTGGGGTCATCCCGTGTCTTGTGTGGCACCAAAATGGTAAAATTAATTATGAAAAAACCGCCGAAAGCGTAAACATGCGATCGACCAGTTTAAACGATACCATAAAGTTCAAGCTTTCAGTTATGTACGGTTTAGAAGATGGAATGATTGATGTTCTGGCTCGTGAGGACATTGTATCAGATTTATTGACATCTCGGAAAAATGAAGATGATAATATCGTTAAAATAATGTCAAACGCGAGCAACGATTTTAAAAAGAAGATTCTTTATGAACACTGCCTTAGGCTATTATTTGATTCTCGAAAATCACTTGAACTAAAAACACTGATAGATCAATGCTGTCCAGATCCGGAAGAAGTGGTCGAACTCAAAAAAAGACTGATTTTTTCACCGAAAGCTATTAAAGAATTATACAGCAGATTGCTCGACGGCTATTGGTCGGAGATAAACATGTATATTAATGATTATCTCTCAAAACAAGAAGATAAAAATAACCTCAAAAAACTCATTTTTAGTGAAGGAAAATTAAACGAGCCAATAACATTTGCAAGGAGGATGTTCTTACAAAATAATATAAGCTATTGGGAATCACTACTTCTGTGGCGTTTCAAGAATACCAAAGGTATACGAGAATTCAAAATGACGTTACCGGTCTCCGACATTTTCGACGATCTTTTGAATTGGTCTTTCTTAGGAAATGGCAACCGCTTCAAAAAAGAAATCAACGTCAGTTTCAAGCCAGTTAATACGTTCTTAAGCTGGTATTTTGACACGCCGGAAGATATTAAGAGGTATAAGTGCCGAAGAGCTCAAACGGCTGGTGATATACCAATAGTCAAAAAATTATTTAAAAAAAATGATAAAAAATATCTGAAAAAAATGATCCTATTTTTTGGAAGTTCAATTAAGTATAATGGTAAAATTATTACCTTGATATAACATTATTCGCATAGACCTACTGTTTTGTATACCCAAATGAAATATTTGGTCGACTTTTTTATTACCTATCATTTTTAAAATTATTTTGTAATAATGAAATAATTTCTTGTGTCGTTATTGTGAATACCTATATTTTTAGTATGTCGATGTATACCTTGTTCGTTAAGTGAATAAATTAATAAACTTTTCTTCGTATGTTTTGCACTAAAAAATTGATTTCATAGCAATTTCGTTTAGAGGTTTGTACTTTGTAGTCTAAAAACTAATCAACAATTTAAATTTCCTTCCTGAAGGTAATGAAAAATGAACAAAACTAAAAGTAAAGATAAATTTGAAATGTGTCGTATAATATTTTTTCATGCATATTTACGTAAAATTTAGACTTGGCAATTTCCTCCTGATGACGAAAATGTAATTAAAATATAAAATTCATATTAGTGAGCTTTTAAAAGTATCAATAATCGAATTATTTAAGTAATTTTGGGTTTTTTGATTGCTTATTCGAATGGTATTACGAATATTTTCTCTTTTTTAAATGAGATATCGAAAAGCTTTCAGAGTAGTAACAGTTGTATCATTTTACTTATTTGTTTCTATCTAAAATTTATAAGCGTAAATATTTTTTTCGAAGTGTATAAAATTGATATTTTTGATTTGTTGTTTAGAAAGAATTGTGACGAATTATGAATTTTCGAGTATCACAACGAAGAGGAGTATGAAGGTCTGAATACATAATCTATCATGGCTGCGAATACCTATGATAGGAAATGTGCGAAATGTTCAGCGGATGATGCATATGGTAAAGCTCAATTTTATTTACAAGACTGGTGATTTGGGCTTATACTCTTTGTAACATCCGTCTCCCCATATGCAAAATTGATCGAGGAATTTCTTATTCTTCAATCGTAATGATACGGATAATTATGTCGACAAAAAAACACAATTCAAAATTTTAAAAAAAATCAAATCTTGAAAGGTTGGATTTTTGCTGGAATGAGGGACAAGAAGAACATTGATCAATAAAATAAATCTTGAATGTTTGCTGCGTAGAGTGTTTTAAAGTAATTTTTCAGTTTTCTGCTTAGGTTCATCCAAATTTTAAAAAGCCACGTAAATTCAGGCCAAAAATTTTCCCATCGTTGAAAACTGAAATTTTTTTAATATTCGAGAATGTTTTTTCCTTAAATTTGAAATAAACAGAATTGTAATGGTTATAATTCAGGTGTAGGTAGCAAATTTTCTTTCCTGCTACGACGGGTATTGAAAATGTCTTCATAAAGGCTTCATTTTCATTTAAAATACTAAAATTGTTTAAAAAGAAAACTCGAAGGAATGTTTAGGTTTGCATAATATCCTAGGCGTTACTTTTTTGAGTCGCGAAATGTTAATAGCTGCGTATATATCGGTTCGTATAACTGTTTTCAATCATTAATCGAATTGGGTGGAATTTTTGAATTCAAAATTTATATGGTTCTGTAGTTTTATGAATAGCACAAACGATCAATTGTAAAAAAATTCAAAATTCAAAGTTTAGTTAGTTCAAATTTGCAAAAACGAAAAAAAAAAGATTTTTCTGAGAAAACAAAAATAACAAATATACCTATAATAATTACCCTGTTTGTTTTTAAAAAAAGATAAATTTTGGTCAATTTTCAAAAAAAAAGTTGGAATTTAAAATTTTTTTCTTGGTTTTGAAGAAAGCTTTGTCATAATATACGAAAAAAACATTATTTTTTCTATTTTGAAAACAGAACCCAGAGGAATGGTGTTTGGTAGGTGTTTTTTTTTCAAATACGTACCACAATTTTTTATTAAAAACGATGAATTTTTCTTTTCCAAAAAAAACAGGAAAATAGTCAAATTTTTATTGATTTTTTGATAATTTTTACAAATTTTGAATTTTTCCTGTTTCTAAGAACAAATATTTTTTTGAAAATAGCTTTATTGAGAAAAAACAAAAAAACGAAAAAACCCTTATTTTCGTTTTTAAAAGCTAAAGCTAATTAATAACACCCCCTCCTCCCCCCCAGAAAAGTTGCCAATTTCCAGTATACACCGAAGTTCAAGGCCACACATAATTTAGAAATCTGTGAATAGGTTTTCCTTATAGCATTCGAAGCATTTTTTTTAAAAAACTAAAAATTGAAAAAAAATCTAGATAATAAATTTTCACTTGGAAAAAATTTATGTGTAGTTGAAAAAAAATTGAAATTACTTATTGAAAACAATTTTAGAGTTAGAAGAAATAATTTTAAAACTTATGAAATTGAAAAAAATTTGAAGAAATCAAGTTGGAAAAATTGTCAATATTGAAATTTTTCTGACAGTTTGTGATTAAGAAAAAAATTTTCAACCTGACATTTTTTGGAATTGCTTTCAACTCAAAATTTTTTTCAATAATTTCAATTTAAAAAATCAAAATTGGGCTAATTTTGAGAAAATCAAAGTTTAAAAAAATTTTACTGTTGGAAAATTTTTTTAAATTGGATACAATTTTGAAAAATATTAGAATTTAAGAAACTGAAAACATATTGAGTTGAAAAAATTTGAACTAACTTGGATCGCCGAAATCCCATTGTGTCAAAATTATTTAGTGAGCTTTTGAGGTAGAAGACCTATTTTAAAAAAATTGAGTAAAATCTGAGGACCTCTAGTTCAAGAATTTATTTAATTCGCATGGAATGATTCAATTATGTTTCGAATCTTTCGATTGTTTTTACAGAGTACGTTGCTACCATAAAACCAACTGTTTCAACCGGTGTAGCCAAACTGACCGAATTGGCATCTGTCTGCATTGCGAGCAGTCTATGGAATCACGAGAACATACCCCTAGCTTTATCTCGTTTCGATGAAAAATGTGTCAAAAAATCTCAAAAATGGCTCACATTACGTAATAAAATATTCAAATTGCCTGGTCAGCTTCCAATTCCGAGATCAGTCGCCGAAGATCTCAGTAAATACGTGTGGAAAATGGAAAAAGAAATCACCGATTGGGTTTCGTATCATTTGCGGAAAATATTTTTGAAAAAAGGGCAAGATAACGAGCTATACAATTTAATCCATCTAATCGCCTGGTATCCTGATGCAACAATCAATTGTAAACTAACTGCCAAAAATATGCTGACTTGTGTACGGTTGAGCGACGTCCAAAAATTCAGATTTCTTTGTACGTATTGCTTGAAAAACGAAATGGAACAGATGTCATCGAAGGTGTTTTCCAATCATTTCATGGATTACGTTGAATTTCCAGAACATCCTCTAATTTTTTATTGGAATTGTTATTTCAGAAACGAATTGGACAAGATTCCTGCGGCTGGAAATATTAATATTTTTATGTTTCGACACCCTAATGTTGATCATTGGACAGCCAAGGAATATTTTTTTGACCTTTTGAATCCCGATGACCAAGTCCAGCAAGCTATTTGGTTAATCGATGCCCACGACGTGCTATATCAGAGCCCCATATTGATGAAATTGAACGAAACTCAACGTTTACTGGTCTACTTGGAACGAGCTGTGAAGATACTCCTCAGTTACGTGAAATTCGAAGGCGACTACGAGAAATTTCTATCAACCTGGTCCGATATTCACAATATGATCACTCAGCAAGAATTCGTATCGTTGTTTCACGATCTGCTGGAGCAATCAGACAACGAGGATGTTTTTTTGATCGATATATGGTCCAGAACTTCGGACGACTTCAAACTCTATCTTTTCAATTACAACAACCACGAAATTTTCGACAAAGTATTACGTTCTTGGAAATGGTCAGCCAAAAATAGATTGCTGTTCAAGATGCTGTCCTTCGCCAGCCCTTGTTCCAGAAAAGATTTAATTGAGAAAGAATTTTTCATCACATACTGCGAGAATTTATTGGCTTATGAAAAAATAATGGAATTGGATCGATTGCTAAAATGTTGGCTGCCCGAAAATGAAGAATTGATCGAATTCAAACAAAATCTCGTTCTGAAATCAAAATCTATAAGAACACGATGCTTGAATTATTACTCGTCTGGAGATTTGGATAAAGTGGACGATCTCTTGCAGATCTTGTCACCGAAGCTCATTGTTCAATATAAAAAAGAACTTTTGATGTCATCAGATGGTATTCTCAAATATGTAATTAGGAATTCTTCGATTGACCCTGTACATGTCGTTTCAACCATTGAAAATTTTCGCCATCTTATGACTCAAGCTCGTTTAGTATTTTTATTTTGTGAATTAGTCAAGGCGAGACCCGTCGATGAGATTTTGACTAAAATTTGGGACATGTTGCCTCATGATATGAAGCTCAGTCTATTTAGCTATAAAAATCACGAAGTCGTCGAAAAAGTTTTCAAGTCGCTGGAAGGAACTCGTGCTACCGAATTCGTATTCATTCTATTGCAAGATGTGACCTTCGACGTTAGAAAAGAAATCACCAAGAAGCCTTTTTTCAGAGAATACTGTGAAAAATTATTATCAACGAAGAAATTCGAGTTGATGACTCGATTAATAAATTTTTGCCTCCCTGGAAATGAAGAATTGACAGAATTCAAAATGCATTTCTTCAATAACTCGAAATCATTCGAAGATCGATGCTTTTCTTATTTCTCGTCCGGAAACAGCGAATCTTTGTTCGAATTTCTGGGTATTTTTTCTTTGCCAGATCCGGATTTATTTCTCGAAATAAGAAAAAATCTCCTTATGTCAGATGCTGGCATGGAGCATTGTGTTGATCTTTTCAATTCTCCGCCAAATATACTGGTACTGAATACAATTATCGAAGATACATTTCGTTCTGATGCAGTTTTGGCGATGGAATTCAAAAAAAATATGATATTTTTACCCTCTGTTCTTCGAAAACTTCGAATTTTATTGGAAAGTGGATATTTTGAAGACGTTCAGAATTGTTTGGATCAATATTTGACATCTGCTGAAGATAAAAAGGCGATAAAAATGCGTTTATTTGGCGACCCTGTGAAAGAAATGCGAAGATTACTGGTCAAAAATGACGAGAATTACTGGAAATCTTGTTTAATGTGGTATTTCGAAGATGAGAAGCTGGTGGAACAGTTTCGAGCAAGATTAGGCGTAGATACGATTTTCATCGAAATGCTGCAAGATTGCATTTTTGAAAAATTTAGTTTAACGCCTCGTTGTAAATATAAATTTTTTAGGGATATCAAGTTCGAATGCTTGGATAGTTTTTTATTATGGTATTTTCGAGCACCGGATTGCGTGAAAAAATATAAATTGGGGAGAATAAATTCGTTCAAGAATACTGAGATGTTTCAAGTTTTGTTGAAGAAGCCCAACGATCGGTATTTGAAAGAGGTTATGGAATGGTTTTTTCAAAATGATCGAGAAGAAATCGAAAATTTTAAGGCGAAATATGGTCAAGAAAATGAAGACGTTTATAAAATGATTTTGCTTCTATCGCGGTGATTTAATTTTGGAATTTATGTAGAAACGAGATATTTACGTAAAAATACTTGAGTTGTGTTTTTTTTTGTCCATCTGTTAGACATATAACTTAATCAGTTGTCTGTATATGGTTTATTGTTTTTGTACGAAAATAGATACGAAATATTTTTTGTGTACTTACCTATTATGTAATTATTCCTTCTGTAATTTGCAATAAATAAACGAGAATCAAAATTTCCTGTGCATTTTCAACATGGAACGCAGATAATGTTTTAGTGTTTGAAGTATATATGTAGATTGGAAATTTTTCCCAAAAACGAGCTAAAAAATCTAAGAAAAACTTTGGCTTTGCTATGAAAATTGAAAACCATGAAAAACAAACATGCACTTGATATGAAAAATATTTTCAAAATAATGGAAAAATATGCAGGTAGGTAGTAGGTACCTATCTATTCACAAAATTTAGTTGAAATGATTCAAATATTGTAGAAAATGCTCAAAATTTCACAACAAATTATTCAGTACCTATATGAGAAAAATTATTTACCTCGTAAAAATTGTATAAAAATACATTGAAATTCATAGAAATGAAATGGAATATTAAAAAATGTAGGAAATATAATGAAATTTAACTAAATTGTTCGAAAAATTGTTGAACCCATGAAAATTGAAAAATTACACCAACATGATTCGAAAATTGGGTAAAATATCCCCAAAATTTATGAAATTATCATGAAAACATGGGAGATTTGAAAAAATCAAAGCTGATGAAGTATGAAACAGAAACGTTTTTTCAATTGTATTCGTTCGTTATAATACTTACAATTTTTTTTTTAAATTTTGAACAAATTTAAAGTCGTAAGTAGGTACTTGATGATTTTTGGCAATTATTTTTGTTCGTTTAAACTTTTTTTAAATTTTAATTTTAGCAATAGGTATTTTGTCTTTGATTTTTTGATAATTTAAACAATTTTTGGGAGATTTCCTCAATGTTGAGTCGAAGAGAGCAGGGGTAATTTTTGCCTCCCAGATTTGAATCAGAAAATTTTTAATTAAAAGTAAAGATTGGAAATATTAATTTTGAGTTGGAAAAATAGGAAACATCGTTCCTTAAGTTGCAAAAAAATTAGAAAAATTACATTTCAGTTAAATTTTTTAGATTTTTTGCCTATTTACAATAACCCACAATTTTTTATAATTTTTATTAGGTAGGTAAGTTTTTACTTCAAGGAATCAACAAATATTGGCAATTGGCATACCTATTGACATTTTGTCAGACTTGAAAAAACTACACTTTTTTTTATGTACGTATAGGTATCAATTTTGACTTTGTCGGACATGAAAACTTTGCTAAAGCTATTTTGAAAATTAAAATAGGTAATGAAAAAAGAGTTGATTTATGTGACTTTCTAACAAAAACTCAAATTTGATGTGAGATTGTACTTGTTGAAATTATTTTTATAAGGTTGCTGATGTCTGACAAACTATCAAAAATTTACAGCAATGCCAAATTTTGAAACACTTTGCAAAAAATAGGCATCTCATTTCAAAGTCAGCATTTTTGGAAATCCTGACAAAGATTCATGATGAAATTTAAAAAAAATTTTCACCATGCTACCAACTGGATTTTGATTCCTGTGATTTTCAAAAAAGATTTTTTGTTCTTAAAATAAATTTGAATCATTTTTTTGAATATAGTTTCGACATTTTTTTAGCAGTAAGTATTTCCATCTAATTTAAAAAAAAAATTCATCAAAAATTTTTCTAAATGATCGAGAAAATTTTGCTTTGATTTTTGAAGAGTTTGAGTGGCGATTTGAATATTTGTTTCATTATTGTGATGAGTGATTTCATGCAGATGCAGTAAGTACTGATTTGAAATTGTCTAAATAAAGAATAAAATAATCAAAATTATTTGTTTTCTCAAAGCTGAAGTTCTCAAAGCACGTGTTTTAAACCATGACATTTTTATTCCATCAAACGGTAAAACTGTTTTTGATCGATAACATGATCGATAATCGTTCAAATCGTTGATGTCCTTGATGTTGATAATCGTGTGACGGGTTGACGGTGCGGACAGTTTGATTAAAAATAGGATTTTATTCAAAAAACTTCTGAATTTTGATACTTCCTTGAGTTTAAAACTTGAAAGGTTCTAATTTCGTTACAAATTTTATAATTCAACAAAAACATCGAGTGGTTTGCTCTTCTATTCGAGAATCGTGCTTATTTCTTTCGAAAGGTATGCGTTTTTCACATTGTTTTGATAATGTATTACAGTGTACTTTTTAATCTTCCATGGACTGGAAATAGTTGTAAATACGCAATAAGCATACATTTTCATTATTTTATTTAGCGAATCATGGATACAGAAGAATGTCGCGACGACGATAGCATGGCCGATTCCGAAGATTTGGAAGAGGAAGAGGAAAGATATGGATATTATGACAGATATCACAATGAGCACGAATGCAAAGAGTGTAAACAGTGTTCTGCAGACGCTTCATATAGTAAACTTAAATTATTGTCAATTTAAACCCGATCGAGTGTATTCAACATCAACTTAGGGTATGTTTCGAATTTTTACAGAATACATCGGTCCAGTAAAACCTGTAATTTTCACCGGCGTACCTAAATTAATAGACATCGCTTCGGTCAGCGTGGCAGTTGCTTTGTGGCATCATAAAAATGTTACACATGCGATATCACACGTCAGTAGAAAATGTGCCAAAGACAGCGATAAATGGAAAACGTTATACAAAGAAGCTCTCGAATTACCCAAAAAACTGCCAGTTCCAAAATCAATGCGTGAGAACATTTTGAGATATGTCAACGGAATGGCGCATAGCATAATCGATTGGGTTTCTTATCACTTTCGGACCGTATTTTTGAAAGAAGGGAAAGATAAAGCATTGTATAAGCTTATACACCTCGTTGTTTGGCATCCAAATGGTGTAATTAATTATAAACAAACCGCGATAAACATGCTAACGTCGGCGAGATTGAGCGACGTTGAAAAATTCAAGTTCTTGGCTACGTATTGCTTGAAAGACCAGATTCAACTTCTACCTTCTTCTGTATTCGCGAGTACTGAGCTGGATTACGTTAATTTCTCCGAGTATCCTTTGATCTATTACTGGTATTGTTACTGTAGAAACGAGCTGCAAAAGATACCCGTGACCGAAAACCTATCTATCGATAGATTTATGTTCAGATATCCAAAAGTTGATAATTGGTTTGCCAAGGAGTATTTCTTTGATCAAATGAATTCGGAGGAACAAGTTCGTGAAGCTGTTCGATTGATTGTTGAACGTAGTGAAATTTATGAGAGATGCGTACTCATGAAATTGAACGAAACTCAACGTTTACTCGTCTGCATGGAACAACCTATTCGTATTGCTACGTATTACGCGAGATCCGGAGTCAACTACGAAGAGTTCCTATCAATATGGTTTGATATTCGTAACTTGATAAGGCAAGATCAGTTTCTCAGTATAGTTGGAGTTTTGTTGAAAGAATCGACCGTCGACGCTGTTTTGATGGAAATTTATTCCAGTGCACCGGATGATTTCAAATGCCTTCTTTTGAATCATAATAATCACAAATATGTAGAACGAATATTCACTTCGTGGAAATGGGCTACCGATAGTGAATTTGTATTCGCGATGTTACAGTATGCGAACGAAGGTGTCAGAAAAAGTATCGCGATGAAAGATTTTTTTTCTGAATTCTGCAAAACATTATTGGATCAAGATAAATATTCCAAGTTCAATCGATTAATAAATCTGTTTTTTCCAAAAGTCCAAGATTCAGCCCAGTTCAAGCACGATCTCGCCGGTTCTAAAAGTGTTAAAAATAAATGCTTCGGGTATTACATGTCTGGAAACCTAAAGGACTTCAATGATTTGTTGAATTTGTTATTGTCGTCAAATTCGAATACTATACTCAATTATAAAAGAGATTTAATTATGTCGCAGGATGGAATTGAATCCTGTGTTAAAATTTTGGACTCAAATACTGATATTCTCAATGCGATTATTGAAGATGCTTCACTTCCTGCAGATAAAGCTACTGGGTTAAAAAATAAGATAATGTGTTCATCATCTGCGATTTGTAAATTCAAGAAATTGATATCTATTGGGCAATTGAACAATGTACAAAGTTGTATCGATCGATACCTTGTTTCGAACAAAGATAAAATAATGTTTAAAAAAACATTGATAGCAGATCCTGCTAAACTGATGCGTGTGATTTTGAAAGTACGCGACGAATCGTATTGGCAAGCTTTGATTTTATGGTATTACGAAGATGAAAACTTGGTGCAAGAGTTCAAGCAAAAACTGAACGTGAATTCGATTTTTATCGAAATGTTGAAAAAATCGGTGTTCATAGTTTATGATGTCATGTTGCGGCAATGTGAGTTTCAGTCTCCGATAAATTTCAACAGGTTGGATCGTTTTTTAAATTGGTATTTCCAGTCACCTAGTGAAGTAATGAAATATAAAATGAATAAAATCGACAAGTTCCAGAGTATTGAAATGATCGCGGTTTTGTTGAGGAAAGCAGATCACTCTTATATTAGAGCTGTGATGAGATGGTTTTTTCAAAATGATGCTGCGGAAATCAGCAAGTTCAAAGCGAAGTATAGTCGTAAAAATCCTAGACTTTGTGATCTGATTTAAAAAGTTTGAGCAAATTTAACGAATCAATAACTTTATACTTTGTTTTCCTGTACCTTAGTGATTAATCATTAATCAGTACGTTTATTATAATTTCACTTTAAAAAAAATCGTTGTAGATTGATTGACATAGTACATATTTCAACGTATAATGTTTGGATTTGATATAGAATTAAGTGTTTTCAGTTTGAATTATTTTGATTAATTGTACTTGTACCTTTATCATTGAGTTTTTTGTTTTATATTTTGTTGTATTGGATAAGCGAGTTAATGAATAAGTTGATATGTACCTACATACATAATGCAAATTCGGTACTAATGTACTTATTATTATTATTTTTTTGAATTAACCAAAACTTTGTGTGTAATTTTCGAAAAAAAATTTCAGACAGTTTTTAAGTTGGAATTGTGATTATTAGAATCGATCGTTGAATACCTACTTATTTTCACAAGTTGAAGATGAGTAGCTAGGAAGTTATGCCTTGGCGTCAAAACGATGTGGTAAAATTTTCACCCCTCCAATTCAACGTTTACCCTTCTTTGCAAAGATTCAACATATGCATGTATATGTTTGAAAAATTGCAAAAAAGTATTTTTTGTTTAAAAATTGTTTTGATAGAAATTTCTTGGGCCAAACTTTCACTGGCATACATTTTTAGTCTTTGTCTAATCACTTGTTCACGAGGAATTTGAATAAAAATAATCTCTCAACTCGTAGAAATCATCGCAGACGATTTCCCATCACCATCCCCCCCTCCCCCACTAATTTTTTTTCAAAATGAAGAAAGCTGCTTTGTAAGCAATACATGTTTTTTCATAAACTAAAAAACCATGGAAAATCGATTTTGATGATTTTTTTGGTTCAAGTGCATTTTCTTCAAGCGTCCGTTATTTTGAGGGTTAAGTACATTGTCTGAACCAAAAGCATGATGGACTTGGAAAAATGTGAATAAATTTGGAGTGCGGGGGAGGGAAGGGATTCAGATGGCGTCCAACTTTTAAAAATTCGATTGATTTGTGAAATTTTTTGTTATTTTAGTACCTATCGAAATATTTTGAAATGTGTGAGCTGAATAAATTGGGGCCAAAGTGGTTAAGTTAAAGCCTCCAAATTTTGAAAAGTTGATTATTTCATTATAGAAATTTTTAAATGTGTTGGACGGAATGAATTTTCGATACGAGAGAACAAAAACTAAAGAAAAGAAATTTGAGTACTCAAACTTGAAAAATAGCTGTATCTACTCATCTACACTAACGTGTTAGTGAACTTTCCTCAAACGTTCATTAAAAATCAAAATATCATTCGAAATAGTTTTTTCATTGCGTGAATAATAAAAGAAAGCTCTAAAATAGTTGAGGTTCGTTATTTTTCAAATTTGAAGGCTTCAATTCCCTTTCTCTTTTTTGTTCTCTCGTGTACCATTTAGGTAGTTAGGTACCTATTTATTCAGTTCAACACATTTTAATATTTCGATGAGTTCCGAAGTCGCGAAAAAATATAAATATCACAAAACAGCATATTTTCAAAATTTGGAAACTCCAGCCGTTTCCCTTTTTCCTTTTTGATCCCCCATTCCCCCAATACTCCAAATTTATCAACACTTGTCCAAGTTTTTCATACTTTCAGTTGAAACGATGAAACCCCTTAAAATATTTATCGAGTGAGTGTGGAAAAATGTATTTTCGCCATTTCTATTCAATTTTAGGACTTCTCGATCCTCCTTAGAACGACCCCTCGAGTACATAAATCATCTATGAAAAATTAAAATTGAAATTGAATCAGATTTTCAGATTTTTGAATGATTAGGTAGTAGGAAGAGGTATCTATACCTACAAGTATTTCACTGAAGTTTTTTTTTACGTTTTCAGCTGTTATCTATGTATTATAAATTCCGTTCCTAGGAATAGAATCTCCAAAATTCAAAAAGAATCAACTGGCAATTAATAAAAAATCACTATGATCACCCTACTTGACATGTCTTTTTTTCAAAAAATTAAGGCTCAAAGCACGTGTTTTAATTATGAAATTTTCATCTTCCCCAGTGGCAACACTGTTCTCAATTTGTTTTTGTTTTTTTTTTAAAATCGAAGATCGTAGAATTATTTATTGTGATAATTACATAATATTGCATTTTGCGTTGGGTTATAATAATATGGATTAAATATTGAGAATAGAATTAGTAAAATCAGAATAATGATTAGTTTTCAGTCAAAGTCTTAAAACGCCAAGTGTTTGCTTTTCTGCTGAAGAACCACAGTAACCACACATCTTGAAAGGTATGTTTTCGTCGAGTAATGTTTTTTGAACTACTGTTTTAAATATTTTATGATTGGAAATTATTATTACTAAATACATAATTAATAAGCTTCTATTTCATCGATATTTTAGTGAATTATGGATACAGAAGAATATCATGATGACAATAGCATGGCTGAATCTGAAGATGTGGAGGAAGAAGAAGAAGAAGAAAGATATAGATATGGATATTACGATGAATATGGTTACAATGAACACGAATGCAAAGAGTGTAAAAAATGTACCACAGACGCATCGTATGGTAAAATCAAATTATTGAAAAGTAAAATCTAATTGACTGCGTTCAATATCTGCTTACAATATCTTTCGATTTTTATTCAGCTTATGTCGGTTCCATCAAACCTGTAATTTTTACCGTCGTACCTAAGTTAATGAACATTGCATCAGTCACCGTAGCAGTCTCTCTATGGCACCACGTAAACGTAACGCATGCGATATCACGCGTCAGTCGAAAATGTGCCAAAGACAGCGAAAAATGGAAAACATTGTGCAAAGAAGTTCTCAAATTGCCCGAAGAACTGCCCGTTCCAAAATCAATACGTGAGATCTTCGTAAAATACCTAAACGTAATGGCGACCAAAATATCTCACTGGGTTTCTTATCATTTTCGAGTGGTATTTTTGAAAGAAGGACAAGATAAAGCTTTATACAAGCTGATCTATCTTATTGCTTGGTGTTCAAATGGTGCCATTAATTATAAGCAAACCGCGATAAATATGCTTTCGTCGCTTAGATTAAGTGACGTTGAAAAATTCAAGTTCTTGGCTACGTATTGCTTGATAGAGGAAATGCAACGACTACCCTCTTCGTTATTCGCGAGTACTATGCTGGAGTACGTTAATTTCTCCGAGTATCCATTGATTTATTATTGGTATTGTTATTTTAGAAACGAATTGCATAAAATACCAGTGACCGGGAATTTATCTATAAATTGTTTCATGTTCAGATGTCCAAACGTTGATAATTGGTCTGCCAAAGAGTATTTTTTTGATCGAATGAATTCGGATCAGCAAGTCCAACAAGTTATGCACATGATTGACCAATATGAACAATTTTATCTGAGACCAGTGCTATTGAAATTGAACGAAACTCAACGTTTACTCGTATGTATGGAACGACCTAATCGTATTGCTACGTATTATGCGGAAAACAAAGTCTACTACAAAGAATTTCTTTCCATATGGTTCGGTATTCGTAACTTGATTACTGAAGATCAGTTTATTCATATATTCAGAGTGTTTTTAAGAGAATCGTCGACTCCCAGCAGCGTTCTGATGAAAATTTACACCAGCGCTCCTGAAAATTTCAAAATTCATCTTTTGAACCACAAAGATCACGAATTTGTTAAGCAAGTATTCAGCTCGTTGAAATTGATCAAGAGTGAATTGATTTTCACGATGTTACAAGATGCAAATGATAGTATCAGAAAAAATATAGCGATGAAAGATTATTTTGCCAAATTCTGCAAAAAATTATTAGCTCGAAGTGACGTTTCCAGGTTCAATCGATTAGTAAATCTTTGCTTTCCGAATACCCAGGATTCCGCCCCGTTCACACTCGATCTCGTTAGGAGTTTAAAATGCATTAAAGATAAATGTTTGAAGCATTACTCATCTGGAAACTTGAAAGATATCAATGATCTGCTGACTCCGCTGTTTCCGTCGAATTCGGATATTATACTCAATTACAAGAAAGATTTGCTAATGTCACCAGAAGGAAGAGAGATGTGTGTTCATACATTGGATTCAAAAACTGACATTTTAAGTGCGATTATCGCGGATGCTTCACTTTCTACGGATTCAGCATCGACGCTTATAGAGATTATTTTTTCATCTTCTGCATCTCGTAAGTTCAAAGACTGGATAATGGATGGACAATTGACCGATGTTCAGAATTGTATCGATCGCTACCTTCCTTCAAACGAAGTTAAAACGTCGTTTAAAAAAACATTGATAACAAATCCTGTTCGTGTGATGCGTAATATTTTGAAAGAACATGACGAATCGTATTGGCAAAGTTTAATTTTATGGTATTACGAAGATGAAAACTTGGTTCACGAGTTCAAACAAAAATTGAAGGTAGATTCGTTGTTTATCGATATGTTAAAGGCATCCGTTTTTGAAGTTTTTGATATACTGTTGCAGAATTGCAAATTTAAAAGTCACATCAGATTTGATAGATTGGATCGTTTTTTGAATTGGTATTTCCAATCACCGAATGAAGTAGTGAAGTATAAAATGAAGAAAATATATAGGTTCGAGAGCATTGAAATGATTACGGTTTTGTTGAAGAAAAAAGACAACACTCAGCTTAAAGCTGTGATGAAATGGTTTTTTCAAAATGATGCTGCAGAAATCAACAAGTTTAAATTGAAGCATGGTTGTAAACATCGAAAACTTTGTGATCTGATTTAATTTTAGTGAGTTAAATGACAGCTTTTATGCTTAGTTTTTTAGTATAAGTAATCTGGTACCTATACCTAATCATGAATAATCATTAATTGATATGTCTACCTATGTAGAATGTAAAAATGTATTCATTCTGAATTTTTGTTTTTCTGATTAATACGTTTTTTAATAAAGTTTCTTGTATTGTATTTTTTCTTTTTGCATTAAATAAGCGAGTTGATTGATTTGTAAATTGGTGCATACGTAATGGGGATTACTTAAAAGTAGGTATTATTTGAATTATTCTGAGTACCTAGGTATAAGTAATTCTAGGACAAATGCACGATTTATTGAGGCATATAGGTGGAATTTATGATCACATTCGATTTTCATCACTCGTTTCAAAAATTTTCCAAAAATTCTAAACGATAACACCATTTTTTTTTCGGGGAAGTGTTGTTTTTGTGTACGAAAAATAATCTCAAAGTATTTTTATATTCGGTTCAAATCTGAGGAAATTTCTAAAATTTGGTAAAAATTACACCGAGAAATGGTTTCGATTTGATGAGATGTCCTAAGAACTATATTTGAGAAAATTGTCGAAAATTAGAACTTTCCTGAACTTATCTTGCAACTTGCAACAATGATACCCTGTCATAGAAATGTTAGCTTCAGGTACCTCATAGTTATAATAAGTTACCATTGCCTATATAGGGTGTTCCATGAATCGCGTCTATCAAATGTATTTTTTTTGGATAGGTATAACTGGGTACCATTAAAAAAATTGAGATGAACATAATTATGTTACCTGTTTTTAAAATTGAAGGGGCAAATGCTGCATCTAAAAAATCCACCCCAAAAATCTTCAACTGTGGGAATGGATTGTATCATAGTACTTTGAAAACTGAACAAATTTTCTCTTTATGAATTTTTGTCTATCTTTAAAATTAAAGGGGCTACAAAAAAAATTGTTCGAAAATCCTTTTTTAAAAAAATGAACTGATCAGGGGAATGCATAGTACGTTGAAGAATGAAGAAATTTTGTCCTGCTGACTTTTTGCCTAATATTAAAAATAAAAGGGCCAAAAGGATCATTAAAAATTGGAAAAAATTTTTAAAAATTTTGAAGACCATTTATTTTGAGTAACCCGCGACCCCTTCATTTTCGATGTTTGGTAAAACCAAAAAGTCTGCAGAGCAAAATTTCTTCAGGTTTCAACGTACTATCCATTCCCTCGATAAGTTCATTTTTAAGATTTTTTTTGTAACGCCTTCAATTTTAAAGATAGGCAAAATGTCATAAAGTGAAAATTTGTTCGGTTTTCAAAGTACTATCCTTTCCAATGATTGAAAGATTTTTTGGCGTGACTTTTTTAGATGCAGCATTTGCTCCTTATATTTTCAAAATAGGCAACATATTCATCTCAATTTTTTTAGGGGTACCCACTTACCCAATTATATCCAAAAAAAATTTGTTTGTGAGACGATTCATGGAATATCCTGTATAATTATGACAAAGACAAAAATATACTGGTTCTCAATTATTTTACCCCAGCTAAATTGAAAGTCAATTCTGGACTCTGGAGCCTCCAACAGAATAAGTCGATTTTCCTCCAATGCGAACCTATTTAAAAAAAGAAATCAATAAAAAATATTCATGAAACCTTTGGAACTATGATTGTAATTCCTCCTTTTTTATATTATTCTTCTATTCTGATAATCGCTGTTTTCTTTGTTATAGAAATGAAATTGGAAAAATATAAGTAATTCATAGAAGTGATGAAATTTATTTGAAATTATAAAACTAAAAAAATTTGAAAAAGGAAATGATGAAATAAAATTATCAGTTTTAGCAGTGGTATGTTAGAAAAATATGATAGAAGGAAGAACAAAGAAAAATCCGGGGAAACAATTGAATTTGAAAATTAACAAAAAAAATTGGGATCTGGGATCTGATACTTATACGTAGTAAGTAGGTATGTGCGTAGAAAGCTTGTGTACTGCAACGTACTCGATCGCCTAATTGAAATGTTACCTATTTTATAAATTGAATTAACAATTAAGTACCCACCAGTCCACCACCATAATTAATTAACTTGGAGAAAATTTCGTGAAGTGATGTATTTTCATTGTTTTTGAACTTTGAAGGATTAGGTTACAAAAGTCCTGAAAAAAATGAAAATTTCACGAGGATGAGGCTGCTGAAGGGATTAAGGCCTTTTCAGGTTTTCACTTCGACCATGGTAGAAACCTTTTTAATGACATTTAAATATTTTCCTAGCATTTCATTTTATGATTCATTTTATTTACGTACACTTCTATAGATTTTTATTTTGTTCAAAGGTATAGCCCTGCCCACTTTTGCGTTTTGCCAATTTTCCAACTATTTCTGTATTGCTTTATCAATTTCAATTTTTAACTGTACTTATTTCAACTTCAACAAAGTTTACAAAATACTTGAAAAATGAAAATTGTAATAAAAAAGTTAAATTTCAAAATTAATTATCATTTCTTTCTATGTACGGTATTTTTTTCTCTTAATGCGACTCTTTCTAGGAATATTTCATATTTTCGATTGGCAACCCTGACAAAATGAACTTAACAACCACGTGCTTATAGTGTTTACATTTTAATAAATAAAATATTATTATTATCGTCTGTTTGTGCTTTTTGATGTGTGTGAATTTAAATTTGTGATGAAAAATTACGTAAAGCATTGATTTTTGTATTAAAAAGTCCTTTATCTCATACCAGATATCCTTCTGACAGTTCTGACCCCCCCCCCTGTTTATTTGAAGTATAGAAACCGCATTGTTGCTCCGTGGACCGTTGCTCGTCCCAAGAATTAGAATCATTTCATTCCTATAAAGTGAGTTTTCATCATCATGAAATTGTTCTAAATCTACACTACTTTTAACTTCTTCCTTGTCAGAAAAGCTGAATTATATTATTTGATGTTGAATCGTTAAAAGTTGGCAATCGGTTATATCTTTATCATTTCATTGACAGTCTAAATGGATACAGACGATTACGCGTCGGATAGCTTAGCATCGGATTCTGAAGTCGAAGAAGAAGGCGAGGAAGAAGAGGACTATTGGAACAGTTATCACGAATGTAAACCTTGTAAAAGATGCAAGATAGACGGCACTTATGGTAAAATCAAAATTCATCGAATAAAATTTTAACTTCGTTAGATTGTCTTCTACCTACAAATCTTTCAATCTTTTTACAGAATATGTGGCTACAATAAAGCCTGTGGTGTTCACAAGCGTACCTAAATTGATGGATATTGCATCTGTTAAAGTAGCTGTCGCTTTATGGAATCATATAAACGTAACTCGCGCCGTATCCCATGTAAGTCGAAAATGCACTAAAGACAGTGAAAAATGGACTTCGTTACGTGGTGAAGTCCTGAAACTGGCCAAAAAACTGCCAGTTCCGAAGGCGATAAGGAAACACATCGTCAAGTACATTGTGACGATGCCAAAAGAAATAACCAATTGGGTATCTTATCATTTTCGAACGATTTTCTTGAAAAAAGGACAAGATAATAAACTGTACAGTCTTATATACCATATCATTTGGTATCCAAATGGGTCCATTGATTGTAAACGATCAGCCAAGAATATGGTGAAATCTCCAAGATTAAGCGACGTCGAAAAATTCAAATTCTTGGCTACGTATTGCTCGAAGATCGAAATGGAACAATTGTCACCGTTGGTATTCGTGGATAATTTCTTGGAATTCGTGAATTTTTCCAAATATCCTCTAATTTATTATTGGTATTGTTATTTTAAAAACGATTTGGACAAGATACCGGTGACCGAAGACCTATCGATCGATTGTTTCATGTTTAGACATGATCTAGTTGATAATTGGTCAGCGAAGGAGTATTTTTTCAATTGTATGAGTTACGACGAGCAGGTTCGAGAAGCTACTTGGTTAATCGATAAACACGGTATTCTGTATCAAGAAGCTGTAATGATGAAATTGAACGAATCGCAACATCTGCACTTGTTTATGGACCGAGCTGTGAATATAACCGCTAATTTCGCGAATACCGGCGTCAATTCGAAAGATCTGCTTTCAACGTGGTTTGAAATTCGCAATCTGATTACCTCGGATAAATTCGTGAAAATATTCTTGGTTCTGTTGGAAGCTAACACTGACGATACTATTTTAACAGAAATTTGGAACAGCGCTGCGAATAATTTCAAACGCGATCTTTTCGATCACGAGAATCATGCGGTCGTCGATGTGACTTTGAATAAGTGGAAATGGGCTGACGATAGTGGATTTATTTTCACTATGTTACGAGATGCGAACGATAAAATTCGTAAAAGTATTACAGAAAAGGAGTTCTTTACTCGATATTGCGAAAAATTGATGATGGATATCAATAAAATTTCGCGCCTGGATCAGTTGCTGAATTTATGTCTTCCGAAGGCCCAGGAATCAGCTCAATTTAAACACGATCTTATCATGAATTCGAAAGCGTTAAAATCCAAATGTTTAAGTTATTATGTAATGGGAAAGATCGATCATTTAAATCGTTTGCTGAATGCGCTACTCTCCTCGCACACGAATCTAATTTTTGAGTTCAAGAAAAATTTACTGATGTCCGATGGTGTCGAGAGATGTGTTAGTCTTTTACATACAAAATTCGATATATTGAACATGGTTATCGAAGATGGTTTACCGTCTGCTGATTTGGCTGCTACGTTTAAGAAAAAGCTTATTTTTACATCAACTGCGATTCGTAAACTTCGGACCATGATAGAGAATAATTGTTTGAACGACGTACAGGCCTGTATCGATTTTTGTCTTTCGTCGAAAGAAGATGAGGAAACGTTGAAGAAGAAAATAATCGTTGATCCTGCGCGTGAAATCAAGAAATTTCTTATCAAATATAACGAATCAGTATGGCAAACTTTGATGTTGTGGTATTTCGAAGATGAAAATTTATTGCAGGAGTTTAAGCAAAAGTTGCCTCTTGATGCAATTTTTATCGATATGTTGCAGGAATCAGTTTTTACTACTTACCGTCCTATGTTGACCAGTTGTCGGTTTCATTATAGAATTAATTTCGATTATTTGGATCGATTTTTAAATTGGTATTTTCAATCACCTAGTGAAAAAAGGTTATATAAGTTGCGTAAGATCAATTCGTTTTCAAATATTGAAATGATAACTACTCTGTTGAAAAAAAAAGATGAAACGCCGCTTAGAACCGTAATGAAGTGGTTTTTCGAGAACGACGCAGCAGAGATGTTAAAATTTAGATCGAAGTTTTATAATAAACGAATTAGTAAAATGATTTGATAATGTAATTGATTGTTGTTCATTTTGTGAAATAATTCGAAGTCAATGTACATTCTATTTATGGAATTTCGTGAATTTTTTTGTATTCTCTGTTTCAGAACATTCGAGAATTATTTGTTCGTTTTTTTTTTTTTTTACTTCTTTAAGTATAAAAATAATTTTACTTTTCGTATTAGTTGTACCTATTTTTTTTTTGTAAAATTATCTTTACTTACTATATATTTACCGTTTTACAGTTCTACTTTTTCAGACTTGTAAAGTTAGGTACCTCCGAAGTTTTTTTTGCTCGCAAGATCTCAATTATTTTGATCGAGACTTGAAAATATTTAAAAATATTGAACGTTGATCAAATAATTTGGAATTTTTTTTGTTCATATTTCATATCATTTTTGTTCTCCTTTTTTGCTTTATATATACTATCTGGTTGAAAACTAACGTAAATATTTTGTTTGATTATAAATTAATTGAATAAAAAAAATTATTACCTCAGCTGACGTTAGATTTACTCGTGGTTAATATACACAGCTAATTATATTTAATCGCAGAAATGATATCAAAAGTATTTTCATCTCGATGGTATTTTTCTGTAGTGTAGTTAATATCTTGTTTTTTTATGGTTAGTGTTAAAATCAATATGAAATCAATTTTTTGTCAATCGAAACTCATAAAATGGGTGTTTTACTATCATGTATTCATTGATTTTTGTTGGAGTATGAAATTAGAGTAAGAAAAAAAAAGTTGACCATCACTCGATACCTACCTATACCATTATTTAAATAGTTTCAACGTATTTTTCATTATTTTGATATTTGAGAATTTTTATAATAGGTAATATTGTTATTTTTTTGAAACAGAATGAAAATTGAATTAATAGATTACAAGTATGAGAATATGCACTTGGTTCAAGGTTTTTTTTCGGAGGTGTTCCCTATTCAATATGATTTTCACAATTTTGTGGAAATGTTGAATGGTGACTTGGTAAAATTAGGTGAGCAAATTATTTTTCAACGAAGTGCTTATTTTCAATAATTATTATATAAAAATAAAAAGTGAAAAAATAATCAATGGTTGTACCGGGTGCTCGATTAATTCTGGCTCCCCCCCCCGATACTTTTTAGGTCAAAAATCGTAAGTTGGCTTCACACCTTCACGCTTCACTTCGTTCGATTTGTTTAATCGAAAGAAGTATTGCCAACTTACGATTTTTGACATAAAAAGTATCGGGGGGAGCCATAATCAATCGAGCACCCGGTATGGTTCAGGGAGGAATAGAAATTTAAATCACATTTGTGAAAATGAGAGGGTTACCTGCTACTCTAAAAATGGCAAAAAACGTGGTTTTCTTCAAAAATTACCCTACTCGTAGTTTGAGAGTCTTCTACCTCAGTCTTAGTTTGGTTTTGAATGCTCCAATCTTTTTTGAGAGGTTCCCTACTCAATGTAAATCATTTCAAACTCCTGTATTACAATTTTATAAACAAATGCATTATAAGTATCTAAAGATTAATATTTTCTATGCTTTCTCTATTGCAGCATTCCACGATGACGAAATGGTTGGTTTTTTATATAGCCACACAGATTTATCAAATCCAAATGTCTTCATGATTGGATCAATCGGTTGCTTACCAAAATACAGACATCAAGGAATTGGAAGTTTTTTATTGGAATATGCCCTAAATTACGCCGAGAATGATGGTGGTTATAGATACGTTCATTTGTAAGTAATGTCGACTTTTGATGGTAAAATACTTTTCACCTGCATAAGTAGGTACCTATCATATGTACCTGTTTTTGCAGATACCTTCAAACTTGTAACACTATCGCTTTGAAGTTTTATAAAAAGTATGGTTTCAAAATTATCAAAGAGGAGCCCAATTACTATTTCAAAACTTCAAATGCTGATGCTTACAAAATGGAAAAAGTTATTCATTCTGTAATTTCAATAGAGAAACTGAATTCAACAATAACAAATCAAGCAGTTGAGGACAGATTAGACAGATTGATAATTAAGAATAGAAATAGACTGAAACGGAAAATTAGGTCGAAAGTAGATGTAGAAAACTTGACAGGGAATATACGTTCATTGTTAGCTACAAAGCTGAAGGAAATTTTTTGTAGAAAGTCTGATGCTATCGTTTAGTAATTGATTGCTAATTAGTAATCACCTATTGCCTATAGTTTACTTTTAATACTTACCCGCATAGCTAAATCATTTCTAAAATATTGTGTGTTTATTTCGTAATACTACTACGCTTACCTCTGTTATAAATTCTCACCTAAATAATTAGGTATTAACTATTAACATGCCTTATACTCACTATGTTCCTATGTGTACCACGGAAATGTTTAAATACTAGTGGCATTCAATTTTTTTCCAAAATGATCTACTGCAGCTATATAGGTTGTCGTTGGTAATCATTTTTCTTTCGCGTGTTGCTCATGAAGAATCAGTTTCCTCGTCGTTTCTTTTTCACGACGATATACTTACCTCAAAAATATAGAACTTGAAGACAGAAATGATTCAGTTCTGAAAAATTAAAATTTATAAGAAAAATAAATTATAAAATCAACATGAAAAATTATTTTCCTAAAAAATCTGACAAGTGGCAACACTGACTTTGAACTGGATTTTTTAAAAAATTGATACACTGATTTTCTGATGTTTCTTGTTTTGTTTTTTCTCCATCGTTTTCGTTAATTCAAATTAAAATTAAAAGTATTCATCATAATTATTCGTCTATCGTCTTTCATCTTTCAAAATCATCTTTGTTACAATGTGTTTAGTGATTAATGTGTTTCAAAATATATATGTTACTTAATATTATTGTTACTCTTGTTTCGAGTTCATGATGATTTCAATTAATTGTAAGTACCTACCGTTGCGGTTGTTTTAGATACCTACGCTACTTTCCACAATCTTTTAACACTTTTCACAATACGAATAATTTGAAAAATTGGATTGATTATTCCATTTAGTCATGGATACGGAATCCTACACCAGTATTGCGATAGCTTGGATGAATCTGACGAATATGACTTCATATCAATCATTGTCGCGATACGATGCGTGGATTAATGAGCTCACTTCAATTTCGGATGCAAGAACGCAAGAAGTGGGTAATCATAGTGAAGTGATTAACTTCGAGTTCAATCTCATAAACATTATTCATATTTTGTGTACAGTTTCCTACAAATCTTACAAGCAACGTCATCGCAAGATTTCATCCGCGTTCATTATACCTAACTGAAAGAAAGTGCGAACTTTAGAATAACGATCAGTTTGTGTAATCATCGCACAGTAGGTACTTCAACGCAGTGAAGAACTACCAATTTCGAACTCCTCATGTGAGTAATTTAAACAACTAAATTATTACGTTGATCGAATAGAAAGTGGGATTAACAACATGAGTATAGGCATTTTATCATTGTCGTTGAATATTTTTAAAGCAAAGGCCAGGTTTTTGAATTGGTACTTCGGAGTACAAATTGAAGAACATTAGGTAACTCGGTAAAAGTCTCGATGTGATAAATATGTTGTAGAGAAGGAAATACGCAGAGCCGGATTTAACCTCACGGCGCTCAGAGGCAGAATAGAAATTGCCGCCCCTTTGAAAACGTAACCTGTACACCCCCCCCCCAATAAAAAATAATATTTTTCGTCCTTTTTGTTTGATTAGTTATATAAAAAAAAGAAACAAATAAACAAAAATAAAATTACCGCCGCCCCTCCATGGTTGCTCACTTTCTTGTATTCCTACTTGCACCAGATTTTTGTGATGCAAAATGGCAAATGAGAAAAATTACAAAAAAAAATCGCTTTTCAAAATCTTCCGCCCATGATATCTGCCGCCCCTGAAAATCTGCCGCCCGAGGC
This sequence comes from Pseudococcus viburni, assembly GCA_033439095.1. Lineage (NCBI taxonomy): Eukaryota > Metazoa > Arthropoda > Insecta > Hemiptera > Pseudococcidae > Pseudococcus > Pseudococcus viburni. The sequence goes on along the minus strand of JAVBJF010000712.1, from coordinate 50,981 downwards.
TCGCGCCTATGACAATGTCGCCTGTGCCTAAATACGGCCCTGGAAATACGAGTACTTAGCATTTTATTTTGAAAACTGTGACAAAGTGGGGTTTTACGGAACTGAAGTTGGCAAATCTCAAATATTGTATAAAAATAAAAAAACAAAATTCTCTTTGGCGTCTTTGGTACCACGATTTTTAATTCGAAAGCGAGGTACGAGTTACCTGTATTCTGTTTTTATTAATTTCTTTCTTTGTCGATCTAATCTCATTTGAAAGAGGAAAGAGCTTGATGCAATTTTCATTGGTGATCAGTTTTCGAAAACCTTTCATTTTGTGATCAATTATCGTTAGTGATCAATTGTCCTGTTCCCCGAAAATATTTTTCGGAAAACCCAACCGCTTCCTTTGGCTAGAAAACCAATTCTTATTCCGAAAAGTCGTGTTTCAAAATGTTATGCCAATACTAATTGGCTAATAAAATTTGGTCCGAAACAAAAATATATCGAAAATTCATGCATCCAAAACGACCTCCTAGCTCCGTCGGGCTCCGTTAGTTTAAAATTTCTAGAAGTGAATATCATTTTTGAATTTTGGCATGCTTCAAAAAAATACATATCTACTTGATTAGAACAGAAAATTTTAAAATGTAATTATGAAAATAAGTGAATTTAATTCGTAGCGTGGCAGCACTGATGAAAAATCTTGTTTTGAATAGCAGAGTTGGACTGGCGTTCGTGACCGTCATTTATTTGTGACCATACGTGACTGACGGTCAGGTAACATTCGATGGTGACGGTCACGATAAATGCCCCTCCCCTTCAAAATACGGTAAATAGGAAAAATACGTGACCATTCCTGACCGTCACAATAAATTGATCGTGACCGGTCATGATAAATGCCCCTCCCCTTTCAAAATACAGTAAATACCAAAATACGTGATCGTCACGAAATTATTGTGACGGTCACGAATAATTAATTTCAATATTTTGGCTAAAAATTTTGAATTATTCATTTCAAACCCTCAGAAATGTGAAATACTACACTTTTCTTTTTTTAAGCCGATAATATTCTTCAATTTTTCAAGTATAAACCATAAAATTAATTATTTATTGTGACCATAGGTAACGAATGTGACCTGGGTCATGTTTACGGTCACAAATATGTGACCATGTCCTAAAATGACATATGTGACCAATAAATGTCCGGCCGAATAACTTTGTAGGAAATCATTTTACCCCTTCGGCATGAAATATGACCCATTGAATAGGGGCTAAAAAATACATTTTTGCAGCTAAAAACATTTGTGACCGTGACCTATCGTGCTCGGTCACGATAAACGTTCGTGACGGTCACCAGTCCAACTCTGTTGAATAGAGACTGCAATGTAACGCTGGTTTGCCTATCCCCCAGCAGGGTTGTGCCGAATCACGTTCATTTTGATTCGAATCACGAATCACGAATCATCAACATGATTCGTATAAATCACGAATCACGAATCCTTTACTGAGAAATGATTCGAATCAATGATTCGAATCATTTTCCAAAAAATGATTCGTGATTCGTAATTTTCGAATCATTTTTCGAATCATCTAATTCATTTAAAATTGTTCAGTTTCTCCGATATCTGGACATTTTTTGACTTCTTTTTTTGGATATTTTACTACTACACAATATAAACACACAAAAAACGCCACTTTTGGGCTAAGAAACGACGTTCCATCCAGAGATGTAAAAATACGGTATTTTATTTTTTCGGTATTATACGGCGGTATTATACGTATAATACCGTATAATACGGTATTTTAATGGTAATTTATTCTAACTCAAACTCCCACTCCAACCCTATTTTTCCACTATGCGCATGCGCAGAGGAAATGAGCACATAATAATGGGGTAAAATACCGAAAATTACAAAATTATCATTAAAAATGTCTCAAACTTACATAAAATGTTTAATTTTTCGAAATTTCTTTGAGCACACACTGATTTTTAGGGGATTTTGATCAAAATTTAATAAAATATGTATTATACGGTATAATACGGTATTTTATTTTTGTATAATACGGTATTATACACGTATTATACAGCTGTATGATACGTGAATAAAATACCTTACATCTCTGGTTCCATCACACTGTCATGTTTCTGGATTTTTTGCAAAAAAAAATTTCAATTTTCGAGACTGAAATTTATCCTTTTTTAAAGCAAATTTCTAATTTTCTGACACTTTTTGTGTATTGATACCATGATGGTGAAATATCCAAAAATTTACGCCCAAAAATTTGTAAATTTTAGAGACACAAAGAAAATTTTAAAAAAATGAAATGATTCGAATCGCGAATCACGAATCATCGGAATGATTCGAACGAATCACGAATCACGAATCATTTTCTCTCAAATGATTCGAATCATTTTTCGAATCATAAAATAAGTGATTCGAATCATGATTCGAATCAAAAATGATTCGAATCGGCACAACCCTGTCCCCCAGCGCCGTAAGCTAGTGGAGCAGCGGACAACGAACCAATTATAGACACTGGAATACCAAGATGCCTTACTGGTGGACACAGACGTGAGGGGATTCTGTAAATAATTACTTACATATTTTCCGCTAGATCGCGTTGATCATAAATCCCCAAAAACTACTTTTTGTTTGGTTTTGACATGAAATTCATAGGCAGTATCATAAAAAATGCTCTTTTTTGTTTGCTTCTCGTATAGAATTCACATGCAGTATCAAAAAAATTTTTCTTGCGATTTCATTGGTTGAAAGTCACGTGACTTTCAACCAATGAAATCGCAAGAAAAATTTTTTTCAAATACTGCTTATGAATTCCATGCCAAAACTAAACAAAAAGTCGTTTCGGGGATTTATGATCAGCGCGATCTAGCGGGAATCAAGTGAGTAATTATTTACGAAAATTTTGCGTAATCCCCTTTCCGCTGTGACCAGCAGAGAGGCATCTTGGTATTCCAGTGTCTATAGAACCAATAAAATTACGAGCTTCGTGCTCTAAATGACGTCAGATAGACTCGAGGCAATGCCAGTTGTTTTTTGCCGGCTGCTTCACTGGCTTACGGCGCTGGGGGATAGGCAAACCAGCGTTACATTGCAGTCTCTAAGAGACTGCAATGTAACGCTGGTTTGCCTATCCCCCAGCGCCGTAAGCCAGTGAAGCAGCCGGCAAAAAAACAACTGGCATTGCCTCGAGTCTATCTGACGTCATTTAGAGCACGAAGCTCGTAATTTTATTGGTTCGTTGTCCGCTGCTTCACTAGCTTACGGCGCTGGGGGATAGGCAAACCAGCGTTACATTGCAGTCTCTATAGGTAATCTTATCTATTCTTTATTTTCCTAATCGTTTTTATTTTTCAGAGGTGTTTCGTGAAATTGAAATAACACATTGCTGTACTAACTATTAGAATCAAAGTTGACTCATTCGGTTACTGTCGAAACATTCAAAAATGTCAATGAAGAAGGAATTCGAAAGATTGCCTACCACGGTTAAACCAACATTGTACGATTTGTATTTCGAACCAGACTTGAAAACATTCAAATTCGATGGCAAAGAAATTGTTTTTTTGCAGGTAAGAAATGGTTATTTGATTTTCAGATTGCATATCTAATTGCATGTATTAGTTAGATTAGAAGAGGCACTCGTATTATCTCACAATTCTCTACTTTTATCGAATTACCAACGACGATCATCAAAACTTCATTCTGTTCTAGATTCTTCAATCAACCAATAATATCATCCTCAATTGTTCAGACTTGAACATCATTCAAGCACAACTGAAACTGGTTCCGAGTGGCGAAATACTCACACCAGAATATTCTCTCAATCCAGAGGAAGAAACGATGGAATTAGTTTTCTCGAAAACTCTACCTGTAGGCGAAGCCGAACTTCTTATCAATTTTGTTGGCGAGTTAAATAGTCTTATGAAAGGGTTTTATCGCAGCAAGTGTTCAACGTAAGCTAATCTTTTGAGTTCACAATTTTTAAAATCGCGGTGATTTTATATGTAGTAATAACGTAATCAAATGTTCCTCAGAGTTGCCGGTAAAGAAGATACGTACTCTGCTGTGACACAATTTGCAGCAACCGATGCTCGAAGATGTTTTCCGTGCTGGGACGAGCCAGCTATTAAGGCCCGGTTTGACATCACTCTTGCAGTGGAAGCGGATAAAGTGGCTCTGTCTAATATGGTAATCAAAGGATTATGAAGTTATAAAATGAAATGAATAAATTTCTAATTCACTTATGCTGATTAGCCCGTAGAAAGTGAAGTTACTGGCGATGGTGATGATGGAATCAAAATTATTAAATTTCAAAGAACTCCTATCATGTCAACTTACTTAGTGGCAATGGTCGTCGGTGACTTTGATTACGTCGAAGATAAAACCACTGATGGAATTCTGGTTCGAGTGTACACCCCACCTGGTAGAAAAGACCAAGGTCGATTTGCTTTACATTGTGCTACTAAAGTACTTCCATTCTACAAGGAATATTTCAGTATCGCTTATCCTCTTCCGAAAATTGATTTAATCGCCATTACAGAATTATCAGCAGGTATGAAAAAGGTCGTTTTAGATATTTATTACGAATTATGCTCGGAATTAATAGTTTTTCCCCTCACAGGTGCTATGGAAAATTGGGGATTGATCACGTATACAGAAAATAGTTTATTAGTTGATGAATCGAATACATCAGCTTCGACCAAACAATCCGTTGCTATTGTTGTTGGACACGAGTTAGCTCACCAGTGGTTTGGAAATCTAGTCACGATGGTAATAATTACATCTGTCGTAGGATTTTACATTTTGATCAGTTTAAATTAAATTTATCGATCATTTTTAGGAATGGTGGACTGATTTGTGGCTTAACGAAGGATACGCGTCGTTTGTCGAATATCTCTGCGTAGATTATTTATTTCCAGAGTACGATATCTGGTCTCAGTTCTTAACTCAAATGTATTGCAGAGCTTTAGAATTAGATGCTTTGAATAATAGCCACCCGATCGAAGTACCAGTTGGACATCCGTCCGAAATAAATGAAATTTTTGATCAAATTTCGTACAATAAAGGTGCTTCTGTGATTAGAATGTTGTACAGATATATCGGAGATGATGTGAGTGTGTTTTAAATTTACAAATTTGTGCTAAATATTTTCATTTTAGATTTACTAATGTCTTTAATTTTTTCCCTTAGTATTTTCGTAAAGGTATGAATTTATACCTGACTGAGAATCAGTACGGTAATACACAAACAGAAAATTTATGGACTGCGTTGGAAGAAGCTAGCTCTAAACCGGTTAAATCTGTGATGCCCACTTGGACCAAACAAAAAGGTTACCCTGTGATTACAATCGAAAGTAGTGTTCAAGAACCCAACAATGTTCGTACTTTGATCGTTCGTCAGACAAAATTTACCATAAATTCGGACGAAAAAGGTACACATGGAAATTTTTTGATCTCTTGTGCAGAATGTCCAAAAAATATGTTGGACATTTTAATAAAAGAGATGACATATTTTATAATTTTTGTATCATAAATGATAAAGTGTTTCTTTAATTGAAATTAGGTATTTCAAAAAAATCACTTTTTCTGTTTTTTTTTTTTTTTTTGAGATGTACTGTATCTAGTTATTAATCTGTTGATTGATAAAAAATATTATAATTGTTACAGCTGAAGATGATACTTTGTGGTTGATTCCTTTATCGTTCATTAAACAATCCGCTCCGAAACAAGAATGCTTCACTACTATTCTAAAAGAACGCCGATGTAAAATATCCATCCCAGACGTATCTCCTGAAGAATGGATCAAATTGAATCCTGGAACTGTTGGTTTTTATAGAACTAATTACACATCGGAAATGTTAAAGCAGTTGCTACCTTCGATTTCCAATAAAACACTGTCTCCTCTCGATAGACTGGGTATTTTAGATGATTTATTTGCTTTAGTAAGTGTCCAATTTTACTTGATATTGATATTATCTATGCTTATTTATATCAATGCAATTGTTCTAAGGTGTTAGCTGGCCAGTGTGACGCTGTACAAGTATTGGATTTAATGTTAGCCATGATTGAAGAAGATGATTACACTGTTTGGACTGATATAGCTAAATGTTTGATGAAGTTTTCTCAGTTATTGAACGGTACGAATTTCAGTCATTTATTCGATGCTTATGGATTGAAGTTGGTTAAACCTATTTCGAAGAAAGTAGGCGTCGATTCGAAACCAGGAGAATGTAAGATATTTTATTTCATCGAAAATAATATTTTATTTTGAATAATTTTCCTAAAAGACATTGCAATTATTTTACAGCCCACCTTGTCACGTTATTGAGAAGTGTAATACTGAATCTTCTGGTTGAATTTGGCGACCGTGAATTTTTCGACTTGGCCAAGGTGAAATTTGCTCAACATTGCAGTTCCCAAAAAACAATACCAGCTGATTTACGATCTGTCATTTATAAAGGTGCCATCGCTGTTGAAGGAAAATCCACGTTTGAGTCGTTGATTAATGTAAAGTAAATTTGAAATGTGTATTTGGTGCTTTTTGGAAAAATTTTTGTACCCTTTTCTTCCTGATTTACAGATGCATAGGAATACCGATTTGCAAGAAGAGAAAAATCGAATTTTAGGATCATTTTCATCCATTACAGATCCAAATTTAATCAAAGAAGCTTTGAAATTCGCTCAATCTGTATGTTTTTAGTGATTTATAGTAAAGAATATTGTTCTAAAGTCAATGATACGTAATAATATTTATTTTTTCATCCAAAAACAGGACGAAATGGCTTCTATTAGTATCGCTACCGCCTTAGCATCGATATCATCTTCAAAAGTTGGTTGTGATAGATCATGGCAGTTTGTTAAAGAGAACTGGCAACGTTTGTATTCCAAGTATGCGGTACGTTAGTTGATTATTTTGGTACCTACATTTTGTCGTTACACGATTGCATACAGATTGTTTATGATGTAATGTTTCATTTTCCAGGGAGGTTTATTTTTACTAAATCGTATCGTTAAAGTTACCACTGAAAAATTCGCTAGCGAAGAAAAGGCTAAAGAAATTGAAGAGTTTTTTGCGTCGAAAGATACCAACAGTATTGAAAGAACAGTTAGTCAGAGTTTGGAAACCATTCGGAATAACGTTCGGTGGCTGGATAAAAATGCAGAATCAGTTAAAACGTATCTTGAAAAAATTGGTTCGTAAGCTTACTTTTTTAGTAGTTTGATTTGGTAGATATCATATCTTTTTTATTCGTATTACTTTTAATAAACCGAATAAGTTGACAAGAGCTCGCTTGTTTCTAGCCACGATTGATTGGCCAAAATTTATCGATTAGTTTCAATTACTCGAGCGGTTTTGAGGTACATATTATGTATAGTATTTAGGTGTAAGTTCAATTTTCTTTTTAAAAAATCTCCAAGAGCTGAAGCTCGGAGTGCAGTGGAATTGAAAAGCAAATGAGAAGTTTGTCGATTAAAAAAGTATCGAATACCAATTGCAAAAGCAATTACTGGGAGTTTTTCGACCAAAATTCTCTAACCGTTTGATCTTTTAGTTTAGTACTTCATCGGTGGAACTGCTACGCCGAACAATGGTCATCTAGTCTTAATTATTCATGTTTATTGAAAAGCAAATTATAATGAAAAAAAAAAAAAAAAAACAGAAACCAGAAAACTGAAAGCTATAACAGGCAAATCGAGTAGGTTCCTTTTTTGTTCCTATATTTTATCAAAAATTCTCTTACGCCCTATTAAAATTGTTTTTTTGTTGAAAAAAATGATTCGTGAAATCAAAATTCACGTTTTTTATTTTCATCGATTCTGTTAAGAGTGGCGGGTGATGAGAACCGGATTAAACGGAGATCTCAACATCAACACATTAATTAATTAATTTATATTTGTCTCAACAAAATGATTTATATTCCCCCTCGTTGACTTTTTTACTTATTGGTACAAACTGAAAAGTTTTGGGGGGCTTTCATAAAATTTACGAACTTGAAGCAAGTGTTTTTTTTGGAGGGGGGAGGAGCAATGAAATGTGAAGAAATTTTTAATTTTCATCCCGAAAAATCCGAATTTTCATTCGTTTGATTTGGTAGACACCCTGACATAATCAATTTCATTTTCCAAATCTTTATAACTTTCCTATAAAATAGTTCTTTCTTTTTATTTGAAATTTTTTCTGTAATAAATTCAAATTTTCATTTTCAAGTTCAAAAATTTTCAGAATTGAATTAAATTTTTTGGCCGGAAGAAGAGCATCTGAAAATCTCGTAAATACTAAATAGTATAGTGATTTCGAAAAAAAAAATATTAAACTTCATGAATTTCGTATTATTCTTCTGCAAAATTTCGGGATATGAATATGTGCATCACTCGAAAAATTACTACCTCCATGGTTCATGAATATCAAATTTCAAGTCTGGAAAACTTTAAAAAATTGGTTGTGAATACTGATATTATATGATTCATTTTTTTTTTTTCAAAAATTGCTCAATTCATTTCAGTAAAATTACTTTTGAATTAATATAAAATTACCAATTTTTAATATTAAAGAAGATAAAATAATTGAATTAATAATAGAAACTTCTACATGTGCTTTAATCAATCATAAATGAAAAATAAATAAAGATATTTTTATTAAAAATAATATAAAAAATAAAATTAATATTCAAAATTTAATTTGAATTAAATATAAAATTAAACGACCGTACGTTTTCGAAAGATGAGAAAGAAAAAGAGAGATTTTTTTAGCTCTAGTCATCATTTTAATTTTGAGTAAGTTTATATCCGATGAATACACGAAAAATTTAAAATTTAGGTAATTTTTGACCCTTTTTTGTTGAAATGAGCTCCAACTCCAATGTCCCTTTTTTTGAAAAATGATCGCAGGACTTCAGATGCAAATTCTCAGAGAACGTAAATTAAAAAAAAAATAGTGGTAGGAAGAAGAAAAAGTAGGTAAGAAAAATATGTAGGAAATCTGAGATTCCGGATAAATCCAAGGTAAATAGATACTACGTATATAGGTAGTCTAGATTGTTGTTGTACACACCATGGTGCTGAGGAAAATGCGGGGGCAGTGACGTCAGTGGTTGAAAAGTTTACCACTACACTGAAATCATCGTACGTCTACCAACAAAACATTTTAAAATCAGCACAGAATTCGAACCAGCCAATGAATATTGATGCCTCTTATTATTTCTCCAGTGGTATAATATTCATTGGCTGGCTCGAATCCTGCGCTGGAGTTAAGTTAAATCTTTCGTTTTCAACCAGTGACGTCAAGAATACTCACACTAGCACACACACTTGCTGTTCTAGACTACCTATATACGTAGTATCTATTTACCTTGGATAAATCCGAAAAAAATCAGCATTGACATCACCATCGATTTCCCAATACAGATCCATCGATGGAATCATCACTCAATTTGAGTGGTGGATGACGTAAGTTGTGCACATAGGGCTGTTGAAACTGACGTCATTTTGGAATTTTCCCACCAGTTCAACTTTTTCAAATCATTTTTTTTATAGCTACAAATTTACTTATTTTCAAAATTGTCACATAACTTCATTTTTTTAACAATAAAGTTTATAAATTAATGAAAATTCAGTATAAATACGTACAAAATTAATATTTTTTTCCCACCAGTTCCGCACTTTTTGAAAAAATATGACCTTGGATGACGTAGTTTCAACAGCCCTATACCTTCGCGTTTTACGTAATGCGTTCGTGTGTGTGTGTATGTGAAATGCATCTTTTGTGTACTGTACTTGTGTAAGTTGCTAGTTGTGTTGTGTTGTGCAGGGTTCCCACGGATCATTTGAACACGGATCACGGATCATGATCCGGATCAAATTTTCGCGATCCGTGATCCGTATTCGGATCATTTTTCTTCAGTTTGATCCGTGATCCGTGATCCGTTCATTCAACAGTCACGATTCGTGATCCGTGATTCGAATCTTTTTTCGGATGATCCGTACTTTCGCGGATCATTCATCAATTTTCATTTTTTTTTGTTTTTTGTTGGCTGTTATGGCAAATGATGGGCAAATGTGACATTAAAAAAAAATAAAAATTGAAATATTGAATGATTGAAACTTGAAATGCTTTATTTTTGTTGTAAAACAAAAATTTTCAGTTGAATGTGTCGAGCTTAAAGCTCGTAATAAGTTCGCGGTTATTCGTTTTATAGCTTTATTTAAGAACGTGAAAACAATGCGGTTAATATAAAGTACAAACTTAAGCTAAACGGTGAAGGGAAGGAGGCGGTACCGTTGGAGCACTCGCGGTATTGCGATGCCGCGACAGTCCGCGGGAAAAAAGATGTTTACAAGACTTGAAGAAAGTAAACAGTAAACATTACAGATACTGATAAGGTACGTATTATAAATAAGTAAAATAATTGACAATATTAGCAAAAATAATGCTAATTTTGACTTTTCGATGTTTGCTTTCAGATCCAAAGAACTTCCAGCAAGATCGGCGGACATCGGTGAAGAGCAGAAGCACTTTTCCTTGGGTTCCAGTGGCTGAGGCTGTTGGTTCTGGCGTCTTGGCGGTTTCCTGGGAAGCTTTCGGCGGCGGATTTCCAGGTAAGAATTCACCTTTTTTGCTTTTGATTTTTGCACTGCTTCAATATAATTTTTTGCAGGCGTGGGCGGCTTTCCACTGAACCTGGGAGATTTTTGACGGCGATTCAAACTCCGGCGATGGCGTGACGGATCTGGACTGGACTTCAGAGATAGCCGAGATGATCGGAGTTCTCTGAGAGGCGAGTTTGTCCGGATTCTAAGAAGGGATAGCTTTCTGGACCGGATCATTGTCGGTGGTGATTCTAATTGAATCTTTGGCGATTTTTGTATGCGATTTACTTGAACCAGGTAAGAACTTTCCATTGTAATTTTTCCAGTTCGATTTCGTGACGTTTTCGTGTGATATTGATCACTTTTTACCCACAGGTGTGAATGATTCTTGGTTTCCGGCGGTTTTCCACAGATAGACGGCGTGTTTTTTTGATGGTGATACTGCGACACCAACTTCGGCGATTTTTGACGAATATTTCGTGATCGACTGATTTTTAGGTAAGATTTATCCTTAGTAATTCGTGCTTTTCGTTTGTTGATTCCTTGTAATCCTTTATAGGTCATTGGAAGGCGGCGTGACGAATTCGGTGGTAAATTCGGCTGTGATACTGGAGTTTTTTTGGCGGCGTCTGGATACTTTACTTAGAACCAGGTAAGATTTGAGCTTTGGTTTTTGTTTATTCGTTTTCAGTGCCGCTTTAGCATGCTTAATTTTTGTCCACAGGTGCTGATGGCGGTTTTGGCAAGATGCCAGCGGCGATAAAGGTCGAGGCAACAACTTCGGAGGTTTCCGGCGGCGTCTTGAAGATCGGCAGACTTCCACAGCGAATTGCGGCGATTTCAGGTAAGCATTTTTCCGAATTTTTGCTTTATTTTCAGTTATTACCTTGGGTTTTCTTTTCCATAGGTGCGAATTGAGGTTTTGGCGAGAATACGGCGACTTTGGAATTGGCGACGACCTCGGCGATTTTATACGAGTTTTCCTGCGGCGTTTTGAGGATCGGCGTATTTTGGCGGTGATTGGTGGGGATTTTTCCGTGCTTGGAAACTCTGGTGGTGGATTTTCGGCGATTTTGATGTCCGGCAATGGATCAGCGGCGATTTTTTCCAGGTGAGTGGTATTCTGTATTGATTTGGCGCTTTTGGGGTATTGATTCCTGTTTTCTGTTACAGGTGATGGCGGCGGGATAGATGCGGCGACTCTGGAAGTGGCGGCGACTTTGGCGATCTCATGCGGCGACGATGCAATGAAGATCGGCGGCGGCGGCGTTTGATGGGACGACAACTGGCTCCGGTCATCTGTGGAGTGATCAGCGGTGCCTTGAATTTCATTCGCGGCGGTTACTATCAGGTAAGCTACGTTTTCCTGTGATTTGCTGTCGTTCGTGTGATGCTTTGTGCTCACTTTTTCAGGCGTCGGCTCAACGGCGGCGAATTCGGCTACGACTTTTGCGGCGATCTGGGCATCCATCGGGTTAGCGGTTACGTCTGTCGACGAGCGGATTTCTGCGGATTTTTGGAGCCTGTTTGAATCGTCGGTGCTGTCAAGCGGAAGATCGGCGGTGTTTGATGAGTCAGCGGCGGTTTTTTCTGGATTGTCGGCGATTCTGGCGAGTTTTCGCGTAGCCCTGCCGGCTAACATTTTCGCCCTCACTAAGGTGGCGATTGCGGATACGTAGTTGTATGAAAGCGGTTCCTCGGATGTTGGGCGGAATGGTTCCACTTTGTTAATGGCGATCATGATATTATCCATCTTGATCCGAAGGTCGGCGATGTTCAGTGGAGAGCTTTTTAAGCTCACTTCGATGGCGGTTACAGGAGTTGGTTAGTGTATTCAGCCATAGCTGAAATTCGGCGGCTGCGTTTTCTGATGCCAAATTCATGGCGCGGTTGTGTGTACGTTTCTGTACGCGAATGGTTTTATCGACTACGTGGTTGTACGTCGATGCGGATTTGTCTACGCACTTTTTAGGCACGAAGACGCGATTTAAGCGATTTAAAGGGTGCGATTTTTCGGCAGAAAAATCGCGATCGGTTCTTGGCACGTGTAAGGTCGCGAATAACGAACTTTTCACGAACGATTTTTGTCAACACTCTCGTCGGATTGTGAAGACGTGATTTTGCGGATAAGATTTAGAGAATAAGATTTAGCGAATTGTAAACCAACACGCGGCATGTTGGTACACTAATGGCGAAATTGTACTTACATTTGCGATTTTGCGAAATTGATGAATATGCGGATTCATTATTTGCGATTCGAGGCGGTGAATGCGATTAAAAGCTCTGCTACCATGTCGAGCTTAAAGCTCGTAATAAGTTCGCGGTTATTCGTTTTATAGCTTTATTTAAGAACGTGAAAACAATGCGGTTAATATAAAGTACAAACTTAAGCTAAACGGTGAAGGGAAGGAGGCGGTACCGTTGGAGCACTCGCGGTATTGCGATGCCGCGACAGAATGATCCTCAAAAATGATCCGCGGATCACGAATCATGTAAAAATTGAAATATTGAATGATTGAAATTTGAAATGCTTTATTTTTGTTGTAAAACAAAATTTTCTGCGTTTCTAGTCAAATGATCCGCAAAAATGATCCGCGGATCACGGATCACGAATCATGATCCGTGATCCGTGATCCGAATCGTTTTTTGAAAATGTGATTCGTGATCCGTGATTCGTCGAGAAATTTTGTATTGATCCGTGATCCGTGATTCGGATCATTTTTTTGATGATCCGTGGGAACCCTGGTGTTGTGTTATTCATATTCATGTTCAACGTTCAACAATAATCAACATCGTTAAATTTAATTCGAATTTCGCGACTTCCATTACTTCTAATTCCGTTTTTGTTAGAAATAATATTTAATGCCAAAAGGTTAGTAAAAGTGCTAAATAGGGTGAAACAATTCCAACATTGTAGTTTTTCGTAAATTAGTGATTTGACGTTTTCTTGAACACGTGTCGACTCAGTTTCGATTTGACTCATCATGGATTATTCAGCCATAGAAAAAGAAATTCGCTCTCAAATGAGATATTCGGTTCGAAATTCATTTGAAAATGTGATTACAAAGAATGCACCGACATCGGTTTCTCCAGTAACTTTCAATATAGCTTCGAAATATAATTATGTAAGTGATTTTATCATATCGATTTGATAACCTACATGCTACATATATTCGTAACTTGAGAATTAAATAGCTAAAATTATTGAAATTATGATTCTGTTCAACAGTACTCTGGCCTAATTGAATATTACATCAAACGCAAGGTGGAGGAAAATTGTTTAACGGAATACGAAACGAGCGATATTGAACGAAGAGTACGTAGAGATTTGGAAACAGCTTTCCGCTCTAACAGTATGAAAATAAAAAATGATTGGAAAATTTACGGATCGTATAGCTACGGCCTCGCTTGTAAAGACAGCGATCTGGATTTCCATAATGGTAAATCAATTTTAATTTTTTTTACTTTTTTCATTCGTGATGTGAAACAAACGTCCTCAATTTTGGTATCGACTTCATATGATTGAAAATATTCTTGTTTCAGGATCTTTTGATGATATTTCGCATGATAAAGCCGAAAATCTGATTAAATACGTTTGGGAATTTCTGGAAAAAAATTCAGCATTTGATCGAATGAGTGTTATTCCTAAAGCTCGAATTCCGTTGGTTGTATTGACGCACAAATCCACCGGTAAAGAATGCAGCATATCGTTTTCGAGCGAAATGGGAATCGCAAAATCATCGATGATGAAACTGTATCTGAATTTGAATTCGAATCTGAAAACTTTGACATTATTCTTGAGACACGTATTGGTACAGTATGAGTTAAACGAAACCAATAAGATCACTAATTACGTGCTATTCTGGTTGGTTGTATTTTTTATGCAGCAAAAAAAACAATTGCCAACTGTTGAAGAAGTTCGTCGAACCGTTGTCACTCGACATTTCATTCATAATTGGGATTGCTCGGTTCCTAATTCCTATAACTTTTACCAGCCGTATAGCAGTGAATCCATCGGTTCTTTATATTTCGGATTTTTGGAATTTTATAAAGATTTCAATTTTGTGAAATACGTAATTTCACCCTATCTCGGATGCGCTTTGCCAATCGAGGAATTTGAAAATTGGCAAATTCCATCCGAAGCTTTACGTAACAGACGTTCGAACGGAGACGGTGTACACTCATTTTGTAGAAAATTCATGAATCTTCAAGATATATGTATTCTCACCCGGAATGTTACGATGAATATTCCTGAAGAAGTTGCAAATGATTTCAGAGCAGTTTGTGGATATCTTTATGAACCATTTCACGAATATTTGAACAACGGACGAGTTTTTGACATCGATTCGCTTTCGAAATTTGAGTCTACAAAAGGCTCCCTCACCGATGTTAATCGCGTAGCTTCGATTGATTTGGAATTTAAATCTATAGCGGAAAAGCGTGTCGAATTGAAGCCATACTTCATCGATACAGTTCGTCGATTGATGGAGACTTTGTTTGAATTCAAATGTAAAAAAATCGTCGACCAAGTTGTTTCCAAAATAGATCGCGATCGGGGTGATCCGGTCCAGACGAAAATGAAGCTGATTTATTTTGATTATTGTGCGGATTATCGGACTCTGAGAAACAAATTCGTCAAATCGATTATCAAAGAATCTTCTTTGAAAGAGAATTTGTGTGTTTTCTTCATGTGCGAGATATCCGGAGATTCAAATATTAATTTGATGGTCGATGGTAATGCTCAATTTGTTGAATTCATGCAGGAATGCGGAAAGGAATTGCTCGAGTGTGTCTCGAAATAATTCATTGCTATTGTCGTTATTTTTAATTAGACTTAAGATGGATATTGACTTGAGATTAAGATTTTGAAATTATTTTTTCGAATGCCCTATTTGTATTATCAAGTTGCTAGTTTTATGTTTAGATTGTTAACGTAATTTTTCTCCTGATTATCACTTGTGTTTGAGTACTTGGATTATTTGAAGTATTATTTTTTCGTATGCACTACTTTTATCATTATAGCTACTAGAATTATTTTCAGTTCATTTCTTTAAATTTCTATTTTTATTACCCTAATTTTCTATTCTCGTCATCACTTGTCCATTAGTGTTTATGAATTTCATTCGTCTGTTCGTTTTCTAATTTCTATCATCTGTAAGTAAGTATTGAATTAAAAAAAAATACAGATACATAATCAGAAACACGTCTCGTATTATTTAATTTTTGTTGTTCTTGGGAAAACTTTTTCAATCCAAATCCAAATGATTTAAATTAAAATCAAGAAGAAGATGAAATTAATTTTTCATCAGTCGTTTGTCGACATGTCGAGGGAATTCTGGTAGAGGCAACACTGTCGTGTGTTGTGAGGGTTGTGAGCATGCTTTCGTGTGATCCTGTCCTGTGATCGTGTGATGTTTGATGTTTTTATTTCTATTTGTGGTATCAAACAATGCAGTTTATCTCCATCGTCCCTCGATTTTGTTTTAATTTTCGAAATGATTACGAATTTTGATTTTTGTACTGATACCAGTAATGTGAAAGTGCAAGTGTAATGTTGTATAACGTTGAATGAATAGTTGAATTTCGTAGATGTAAGACATCTGTAAAGCACGTGTGAATCGTATCTCGAATTATCAAGTCTTCTAGCTGTACTGATTACTTCGTGGCGTGAAATTATACGATTCCAATTCAATATGAATGATTACGACGATAGCTCCGAATCAGAAGAAAGTTCAACCGACCATTGTGTAGAAGAGGACGAAGAAGAAGATCAAGATGAGTACTATTATCGCCGAAAAAGAGGTTACTGGGATTATAACGATTTCCAGTGTAAAAAATGCAAAGCTGATGACTCTTACAGTAAGTTCTCCATCAGCTTGAGAATATTCCATTCGTGATGCAACATATCCACCTATCATTTTTTCTACTCCAGATTTCGACGTAGCTGTGGAACCAGTAATTCTCACCAACGTACCTACGTTACAAGAAGTGGCCACTGTTTCAGTCGCAGCTGCATTATGGAATCACGTGAACATTCCGAAAGCTGTATCCGACATAACTGACAGATGCACGAAAAATACCAAGAAATGGAAACAGTTACGCATCGAAGTACTTTCATTAGTCGGCGAATTACCAGTTCCTAATGCAGTAGTCGAACGAATCAATAAAATTATTCGTAAAATGGCAGTCGAAATAACCTACTGGGTATCGTATCATTATAAAAGAGTGTTTTTGGCCAGAGGATCTGACAATTTCGTTTACAGTCACGTTTATAACATTGTTTGGTACCCTAACGCTCATATCAATTACGAACGAACGGCCAGAAATTTGATGACGTCTCTGAGACTCAGCGAAGTTGAAAAATTCAAGTTTTTGTGCACGTATTGCTTAAAAGAAGAGATGGAAAAATTGTCTCCGTCACTGTATTCGAACACCGTACTCGATTACGTAACCCTTGCTAACCAACCCTTGATTTATTATTGGTATTGTTATTTTAGAAACGAATTGCATAAGATAAGTGGTGGCTCGGATGACACTCCGAGTTTATCGTTGGATGTGTACATGTTTCAACTCAGAAACGTTGATAATTGGTCCGCTAAGGAGTATTTTTTCGATCGGTTGAGTGCAGATGAGCAAGTACAACAAGCTATTGGACTGATCAGCAGTTGGGGCGTGTTTTTTCAAAAAGCTATATTGATGAAGCTGAATGAAACGCAACGTTTGAGCGTTTACATGGAACGAGCTATGCCAATAATCACGAATTATACTTATCCTTGGATTAGTTCGAAATTAATTTTATCCACGTGGTTCGAAGCTCGTCATTTGATTAGCGAAAGTCAATTCCTAACGCTGTTTCAATTGTTTATACGTGAGGGAGTCGGCGATACCGTTTTGACAGATATTTGGACCAGTGCTCCGGTCGAATTAAAACATCTCGTTGTTAATTTCAACGGCTACGAAAACGTCGCCGATGTTCTGTTGAAATGGAAGTGGCGCGACGATAGTGATTTTATATTCGTCTTGTTACAAGATTTGAACATATGTATCAAGAGAGATATTACCTCGAAGGATTTCTTCGCCAGTTACTGCGAACATTTATTGAGAAATGGTAAACTTCAGCGACTCGATCGATGGCTGGAATTTTGCCTGCCAGATCCTCAAGAATATTTGTTGTTCAAACTGAACTACGTGAAGAATTCGAAACAACTGAAAGAAACCTGTTTGAATTTTTATTCATCGGGAGACACGAATGGGTTAAATGATTTCCTCACTCAGGTCATGGCAGCGTTTCCCGACTTCGTTATCGAGTACAAGAAGAATTTACTCATGTCGTCGGAAGGTATCGAAAAATGCATTAGTGTTATGGACTCTGAAACTGAAATATTGAATGTAATTATCGAAGACAGTTTACTAGACGCGAATTTGGTCACGGGATTCAAAAAAAGAATGATTTTTTCACCTTCGGCCGTTTCTAAGCTTTGCAATTTATTCATAGAGCGCAATTTGAACTCGGTGAAATTCTGTACCGATCGATATCTTTCATCTTCCGAAGATAAAAAAACATTGAAGAAGCAGTTGCTTGGTGATTTTGAGAAAACGTTGAGTGCGGTTTTACGTAAAAACGACGAATCTTATTGGCAAAACTTGATGATTTGGTTTTTTGGAAACGAAGAATCTGTGCAACAATTTAAAAGTACGTTGAAAGTGGATTCTATGTTTATCGCCATGTTGAAAGATTGCATGTTCTGTACGTTCGATCGTTTTCTGACGAAATGCGAATTTAAAAATTACATGCCATCTGATTTTCATTTCGTGGATCGGTTTCTCAACTGGTATTTTCAGTCGTCGACTAAAGCCAAGGAATTCAAGTTGAAGATGGTTAATGCGTATTATCGAATCGATATTTTTAGCACGTTGATGAGAGGAACCAGAGGTCATCCGCAGATGAGAAATATGTTGAAATGGTTTTTTCAAAACGATGCTGAAGAAATGGCTAAGTTTAAAGCGAATACTTGTGGCAAATTTAATAATCTGATTTGAAAATTTATACTCTTATGAGTGACATTTTTAGATTTTATGTTTTTATATACTTAGTTTTATTACAACGTTTATCGGCGTTCCTCGTTTTTTCGAAATTTAATCATCGTTAAATTTGTTCTTCGTTAGTATTTTAGAATTAATATATTGATATTATTAAAATTTGACAAAAAAATTTTGTGAGTATACAAGTTTATAATGTCTTTTTATTGAACTATTATGTAAATCTTATCGATTTTTTTTTTATAAATGGTTATTTCACGTTAATTGGACAAAAATTCAAAATGAGTCACTGATTGTTTCATTAATTTTACATACGAATTTTCCTTTCTTCTTCGATCAGGGAATCAGAATCAACGACCTCGAATTAATCAATAACAAACTTTTTTATAGAGTATATCTTGGCTCTACAACCTGATGATCGAATTTTTTGAGTCGAAAGTTGGTTATATCTTCAAATTCAAACCAAACGTTCAGTTCCGGGAAAGTGCGTCGGATTTGAAATCAGCGACCTTGATCATTATCATAATCGTTGGAAGGTCAAGGCCCTCGGGTATTATTCCACTTTTCTCTGTGACTTAGTCTGTGCTATTTCGTTCCTTACAATTCGTTCCTAGGGTGATTCCTTTTGATTCTGTATATATTTTTCTGTGATTCTGGGTAACGTGTTTCTTTTCTAAGTTGTGCACAGCCCAATGTCTGTATGTCGGTTAATTATTCCGGTGATGTTAATTTCTAAGTTACATGTTCTTTTACGTTGTGAATAATATAATAAACGTTGTTTCGTTTCTCAGTTATTTTTCGGTCTGTTTTTCATTCTTTTTCGTTCGAAAGGAACCTAGCTTCCAAAGTGGTAGCAGTGCGCGTGAGAGACGACAGCATGGAACCTCCGGCAAAGAAAATCGCGAGGCTGACGCCGGTGACCACGAGTTCTGGCACTCCGCCTAGCACCGCTAGTGCGACGACGATGGCTCCCGCGACTCAAGGTACGATAGCGATGTCAAATTCGCTCACGATGGGACCTCCTAGAATGGTCAGCACATGTTCGAGTGCAGGCGTGTTCCCGCCACCCCCCCCGCCGCTGACGGGGATGAATGGCCTACGTTATATACTGGTCAACAATCAAGGAACGCCTGTCAGGCCGCAGTATTGGACGTTACCAGGTCCCTTTTATCCTGGCGCACCGATGATGAACGTTCAAACGCAACATGCGCCTACGCCTACGGTAACGATGACGCAGCCTATACCTACGGTAACGATGACGCAACCAATACCTACGCCTATGCCTACGGTGACACAATCTGCGACGACATCGAGTTCGATACCGGGAACCAGTGCGGCACATATTTCGACAACGGCGGCGAACTCGAGGCCGACACCGGTGACGATAGTTCCGGCCACGACACGTTCAACAACTACGGCTACGGTAAATAAAACGATACCTACGATTACGGTTACCAATTCTGTTCCGATACCGGCCGTGCGGACTTCGATTATCCCTCCGCCGTATACTCCGCCAAATTCGGGTCCAACGGCGACTCCGGTTCCAACGGCGACGTCGGCTCCGGCGGCGACTCCTGTAACAAGTGAAAAGTTTCAATTACCGTTCCTCAACAACGGAGCCATTCCAGTGTTCATTCTACAAGCAGACACGAATTTTAGCACCTGGAAAACAGTGGTGGATAATGAACTGAAGGCGATGAACCTTGACAAGTTCCTATTAAAAGAGACCTACGACGTGCCAAGGGACCAAAAAGACGAAAATTATCTGCGAGCGGTAGCCTGGGTGAAGGCATTTATTATTACGAGAGTGTCCGATGTCTTGAAATCGTATATTGCTGACGCGGCGACTCCGGCTGACATGGTTGCGCGATTGGAAGATAGAATACAGCCGATAATCCCGGAAGCCCGGTTTCAGATCAAAAGGGCATTCAACGCTATCCAGATGGGCGCTACGGAACGGGCGCAGAATTTCATTACGCGCTTCGAGTCCGTCCAAAAGCAGGCGCAGAGGTACGATAACCAAATTAGACCTATCGATGTTTTAGATAACTTTCTAGCAGCCATCAAAAGTACATGGCCCGAAGCAATTAATACGTACAACGGGCAGCCGGTAAAGAACATCGAAGCGGCGAAAAGAATTTTACTAGCTGAGGAGGCAGGCAGAAAAGAATCGCAAGCGCGAAGGACCGGAGATGACGGCGATAAGACGGCGGCGATGACGAGCTCCTTCTCTCGACGCGGTGCGTTTCGCGGTAACGGTAGCGGTAGGTCAAGAGGATCTGCGCGAGGAAGAACTGCGGAGCCGGAAAAGACAGAAAGGGGGCCACTCCGATGTACGCGCTGCGGTAAAGTGGGCCACTCCTTCCGAGTGTGTTACTCGCCCAAATGGATCTGCTATAACTGCAAAGAACTTACCGACGATCACCAAAGCTGGAACTGCAAGAAGAGGCAGACGGATTCTTCTCGCTACAAGTGGCAGCGGTCTGATGGCGACGCGTCGAAGAAATGGCCGCAAAAACGTCCGGCGAGAGGCAGAGAAGAACGATCCGGCGATAGAACTGCTTCGGTTAACGCGGCGGCTGTTGATGGTGTTGACGGTGTTGGAGTCCCTGGTGAGTCTCTAAATATTTACGATAAACGATGTATTTACAAATTCCTGAGTGATTCGGGTGCGGACGAGCATTTCGTCACCGATCTGGGTGGCTTAATTAACGTTAAACCAATCGATTCAGTTACCGTTACTGGTGCTGACGTACGTTCGAAATTAAAAATAACTCACGTTGGCGATCTTGTTTCAAAAAGAAAAAATGGCAATACGATAGTCATTCAAAACGTTTATTACTCGCCGCACATCGCAAAGAACCTGTTATCACTCAGGAAATTTGTAAATTCGGGCGCTACTATTACGTTAGACATAAATTGCATAAAAATAATCGATAAGAAGGGTGAAATTATTCTTACGGGTAAATACGATGGTAGATTTTGGTGGATGGACCTATCCGCTAGTTCTTCGATACCCACTTCGCTTAACACCGATAGCAAAACGGGGGGGAGCTCCAGCTCAAAATTAAAAACGATGTCCGATGTATCGGTACCAAATAGCTCTCCTAGTAGCGACCACGATTACGCTAAATTCACTAAGTTCGATTATAAAGATATTTAAAGATGCCGACTCGTTAGCTCGGTATCTTGACGTTGAAGCTGAAATGAATTTGAACGATATCAAAACGCTATCGAACGATAACGTTCGTTCACTCAGAAATTCGGTAGGTTATTTGTGGCACTTACGTTTAGGCCATGCTTCGAAGACATATCTCGAATATGCTGCAAAGTCGATTCCCGAATTAAAAAACGTTGTCTTCTCAAAAGAAATTCTCGATTGTGCCGATTGCAAAATGGCGAAGGCAACTGCGTTACCGAATACGACTGTAAGACAGCGATGTACTGAACCTCTACACGGGGTTCACTCCGATCTTATGGGCCCGGTTGATCCTCCATCGGTCAAACACGGTGCAAAATATATCGTTTCATTTGTCGACGATGCGACTCGGTACGCAGTAAGCTTCCCTTTAACAGAGAAAAAATTCGTTCATATAGCGTTGGAAAATTACTTGAAAAACGTTCGGAAAATTCGGGGTCCTAGTTCCAAAATCGGTTTCATAAGAAGGGACAACGGAACCGAATACGCAACCGCCGAAATGAAAAAGATTATAGAGAGAGAACAGATTGAAGTCCAAACCTCTCCTCCGGCGTCTTCGAACCTAAACGGGACCGCCGAAAAGTTTAACCGCGATATAATGAATATAACGAGAGTTCTGCTGATAAGCTCAGGCTTCCCTGATTCGATGTGGGCGTACGCTCTGAGCTTTGCGATTGAGATCTATAATAGAACACCACGAAAATCGATTAACTTTAAAACACCATACGAAGAATTCCATAAACGCGATAATTCAGTACGATACTTACGAAGATTTGGATGCTTGGGTTTTGCGTATACCCCTCCAGCTCCGGGCAAAAAGGTGGGTGAACGTGCGACTAGGGGCTTCCTGGTCCACTGCGCGGAAACTCACTACGTTTTAATTCAGCCCACAACCGGAAAAATCGTACGATCGCAAAACGTTGTATTCATCGAAACAAAGGTTTACGGTGACTTCTACCTGAAAGATGCGAAAAATGCGTTGACTACGGGAGCTTTTACTCCTCAAAGTCCGGCCGATGAGTGGGAGATAGAACCCGACTCCGCGCTGAACGATAATCCGGTCGCAAATACCTGTACGTTTTCGATGAACATCGAAGAAAATCCGTTCGCTGCCAGTGCGATATTTTCGAATCCGACAGACCAGGCTGTGGAAATAAATTACGTTCAATCGGTCGAAGCTAAGTTTCAGAAAGCTGAGCATTCCCACCTGGTTAGGGAAATGTTCGCGCTCAATCTCAATGCGCATATCGTTCCTCTTGATAAAGATCCGAATCTCGCCAAATCCAAACGAAAATCGATACCGGAACCTAAGACGTTTAAAGAAGCAATGAGCAGCAAGAATAAGGACGATTGGCTCATCGCAGTAAATTCGGAGCTAAGCTCACAAGATAAAAATAAAACATACACGCTAGTTAATAAAGATACGTTACCGAAGAGCGTACCGATTCTCCATTCACGTTGGCTATTCAAGTGTAAACTTGAACACAATGATTTTCACAAGTTCAAAGCTCGATTGGTTGCGAAGGGATTCGCCGATAAAAACGATTACGACCTGACGGAAACCTATGCTCCAGTGGCTCGTATGTCAGATGTACGTTTCTTCCTATCGGTCGCTAATAAATATAATCTTGACATACACCAACTCGACGTTACCACCGCCTTTCTCCATGGGGAACTGGAAAAGGATGTGTATATGCACATTCCGGAAGGGTATCCGAACTACGATCAAATACGAAAATCACACGTATTACATATCGATAAAGCGTTGTATGGTTTGAAGGTTAGTCCGAAAAGATGGTACCAAAAATTTCGCGATAGAATGATAAAACTAGGGTTCAAAGTTTACCCGTTTCAGTCCTGTATTTTCACGTGGCGAAAAGGAAAACGATTTGTGATGTTGTTACTGTACGTCGACGACATGTTGATTATTGGTAACTGCGATGAAAAGATCAGGGAACTGAAAACAAATCTGGGAAAAGAATTTGCGATGAAAGATATGGGTGAACCAAAGAAATTTTTGGGCGTCGAAATCGAACGCGATAGGACTAATCAAACGTTAGATATTCACCAAAAGCAACTCACCATCGATATACTCGAACGATTCCAAATGAGTGAGTGTGCTCCGGTAGACACGCCATGTGCGACGAATGAGGCCGAAAAGAAAACTACGATGCGTTATGAATACTCTATCGAACAGCTAGAGGAACAGATGCCATATCGTGAGGTCGTTGGCTCGCTACTGTATCTCGCGAATGGTACTCGGCCCGATATCTGCTATGCTGTAAACAAAGCAAGCAGAAAGCAAGATAATTACGATATACACGATTATTACCGGTTGATTCGAATTCTTCGGTACCTTAAAGGCACGCTTGATTTCAAAATTAGGTACTCAGGGAAGACAGACGATCTGATATGTTTTGCTGACGCTTCATTAGGAACGAACGATGTAGCTGGTCGTTCGACCACTGGGTTCCTAATAAAGATTTTCGGTGACTTGATACATTGGCGTACTAAAAAACAGGCTCACGTAGCGTTGTCGACTGCCGAATCGGAGTTTATAGCGATGTCGTTAGCCTGTAGGGAAACTATATGTATCAAGGAAATGGCTAAACGATTGTTACTACTCGATACTAAACCGATCCTGTTCGAGGATAACACGGCCGCGATAAAAATGGCGAAGTCCGAAGATTCGCAATCGTTAAAACATATAGTCAAACTTTGTTACCATTACGTTAGATACGAGGTGATAAAGCGAAATATCGAAGTACGTTGGGTACCCACCCACGAACAACTCGCGGATGGGTTCACCAAAGCGTTACCAAAATCCTCGTTCGACAACTTCACTCGTTCAATGTTTAATAAATAAAAAAAATAGAGATAAACTTCGATGAAAAATCCTATATGTTATTAATGTTTTGTTTCAGAATTTTTTGCATAGAACGGAGATCCGACCTGTGATGTAAATATTGAACCGATCTGTTCCAATTTAGTTTAAGAAGAAGTTTACAAGAATACGATAAAGTTGAAATCGTCGATCTCAGAAAGTGTCATTGACACTATAATGTAACTCGATAAAACACGACCAAAGGTTTCTGTTATCCGTTTAATTCGTTTATTCTTATTTCGTTTATTAGTTGTTAAAAAAAAATACGTTTATGTTTAATATTTCGTTTACGCTTCGCTCATAATGAGTTTTTGTTTGTTCGTTTATTAGTTGTTATAAAAAAAAAAAAAAAAAAGGAAAATAATACGTTTATGTTTAATATGAAGAAAAGTGTAATAAGGGGGAGCGTTGGAAGGTCAAGGCCCTCGGGTATTATTCCACTTTTCTCTGTGACTTAGTCTGTGCTATTTCGTTCCTTACAATTCGTTCCTAGGGTGATTCCTTTTGATTCTGTATATATTTTTCTGTGATTCTGGGTAACGTGTTTCTTTTCTAAGTTGTGCACAGCCCAATGTCTGTATGTCGGTTAATTATTCCGGTGATGTTAATTTCTAAGTTACATGTTCTTTTACGTTGTGAATAATATAATAAACGTTGTTTCGTTTCTCAGTTATTTTTCGGTCTGTTTTTCATTCTTTTTCGTTCGAAAGGAACCTAGCTTCCAAAGATAATCGACCCCCATTTTGAGCATTTTCACTTTCAAAAATGCATAAAACAGCCGAGTAGGTATTTTCAAAATGAATATGTAAGTGGAAATGGACAATTTTTTGCCTACATATTTTTTTCTCGAAACCGCGAACTTTTTTCTGCATTGCTTTTAATAAAACCTTTTTTAAAATGAAAGACTCAGAATGGGAATGGAATATATTGGATTCAAGATTGCTGATTTCGAATTTGCGGTTTATTTCTGGCGCTGAACCTTTGCTCTCGAGATATTGTTGATTTTCTTCTCGAAAAAACGATTCAATTGTTTGAACGTTGAAGTCGCGTAGAAAGGGATCAAAAATTACATTAATCAATCGCCCGATTTTTGAGAAATTCTCAAATTTTTAGTAATATTGTATCATTTGAGGAGCTTGGTATCAAAGTGAGACAAGCGCCAGTGACACTCTACGACAAAAGGGACCTTATGTGTCAGAAATTTTTTTCTAATTTTCTTAACAGATTTTGTTCTCCAACAGTTAGAGAACAAGAAATAGAAAAAAAAAAATCTGACACATAAGGTCCCTTTTGTCGTAGAGTGTCACTGGCGCTTGTCTCACTTTGATACCAAGCTCCTCATTTGTACAAAACTTGAAAAATTTTAGGGAAAGTTTCTCTAAATTAACAAATATATGGAGATTTATTGATTATTTTAAATAAATTGTCCTTGCTGGAAAGAAATATAATTTTGGTAATTAATTGT
This sequence comes from Pseudococcus viburni, assembly GCA_033439095.1. Lineage (NCBI taxonomy): Eukaryota > Metazoa > Arthropoda > Insecta > Hemiptera > Pseudococcidae > Pseudococcus > Pseudococcus viburni. Next base: position 24,805 of record JAVBJF010000712.1, on the reverse strand, counting down.
TCCAATTTTTATTGAATTATCCAAGTTGCTCAATGGAAAAAAATCGTTTAATTTAAAAAAAATTATCCAATTTCGATTTAGAAAAAAACTATCCAATTTTCAGTAAATTCTAAATTATTTAATTTTTTGATAAGTTTTAAATTATTGGATGAAATGCATTTTTTACATTGAAAATTTTCAAGCCCAAAATATTATTCATTCCGTTTTTTTTTTTTTTTTTTTTTTTATATATATAACGCCATATACAGCAACTAAGGCTAGAGGCGTGTGGGAAAGGGGGTTACGTCAGAGTAGGGATTTTAGATTTGTATTGGAGAGGAATGTTAAAATTTTTTGAATATGTTGGGAGGTATCTTTCAAAATTTCTGTGGGGGTATTAGAATTTGTTAGTGTGAGCCTTTCTTTTTGAAATTTGGGGCATTGAGTGAGAATGTGAAGAGTGGTGATTTGAGTGTTGCATAAATTACAAATGGGAGGTGGGTCTTTTTTAAGAAGGTATGCGTGAGTTAGGAGAGTGTGCCCTGTACGTAGTCTAGTGAAGATGATGTCAGCTCTTCGAGAAATGTTATTGAAGGAATTTCTGGGGAGTGTGTCATCTTTGATGGTTTTGAGTTTGTTAGTAGAGGGAATTTGGTTCCAAAATTGTTGAAAAGAGGAAAGAGTGTTTGATTTGATAGTGTTCTTTAGATCAGTTAGGGGTATTGGAATATCATTCCGTTTTTAGAAAGTTACGATTTGAGTTAAATTTCAAAGGATTTTTCAATGTTTCGAAGTTTTGTTAATCAGAAAAAAAAATTATTATGTAGTTCATTTTCCAATGATTTTGTGAATGTCTTCTATTTTTGGAAAATATTGAAATTGAATTCATTGTTAAAATTCGATCAATTTTCTCAAAAGAAAGCCTCAATTACAATTGAGGAGCTTGGTATCAAAGTGAGACAAGCGCCAGTGACACTCTACGACAAAAGGGACCTTATGTGTCAGAAATTTTTTTCTAATTTTCTTAACAGATTTTGTTCTCCAACAGTTAGAGAACAAGAAATAGAAAAAAAAAAATCTGACACATAAGGTCCCTTTTGTCGTAGAGTGTCACTGGCGCTTGTCTCACTTTGATACCAAGCTCCTCAATTGATTGACGATTTTTTTAGTTTTTCTGAAAAGTAGTGTTATTTTTTCACAATTTTTTTAGATAGTCGTATTACCGACTTTTTTTCTATTTGAAAAGTGTAATTAAATTTTCAAATATTTACTTTTAGTTTTATGTCAGCTTTATTAGGGTGAAATGCAGGTATCCCACGAATCGTCTGCCAAATACATTTTTTTGGATACAACTGGGTAGTGGGTACCACCATAAAAACTTGAAATGAATATGTTGCCTATTTTGAAAATCGAAGTGGCAAATGCTGCTTCTAAAAAAATCGCATCAAAAATTTTTTTCAACCATGAGAATGGGAATGGGATGGATAGTACTTTGAAAACAGCAAATTTTCTCTTTATGACTTTTTGCCTATCTTTAAAGTTTAAGGAGCTACTAAAAATTGTTCAAAACTTCAAAAGAAATTCTCAAAAAATAAACTGATCAAGGGAACAAGGGAATAGGTAGTCCATGATAGTACGTTGAAAAATGAAAACCGAAGAAATTGTGTTCTGTAGACTTTTTGCCCAACTTCGAAAATGAACGAGCTGTGGGTCACTCAAAATCAAAATAAATGGGCTTCAAAAATTTTCAAATTTCTCAATTTTTAGTGACCCTAGCCTCTTTATTTTCGATGTTGGGCAAGAAAACTACAGAACAAAATTTCTTCAGTTTTCAACGCACTAAGGCACTATCCGTTCCTTTGATCAGTCCATTTTTTGAGAATTGTTTTGAACAATTTCAATTGTTTTTTTTTTGGTGGAGAAAATGAAGAAATCCTATTGGTGGCAGCACTGTCGTATTCAGAGTTCTTTGTTGTGTTGTGTTCTTGTTATAGACACTGGACCTAGGATAAGACACCCAACTGCAGGCAGAAGGGTAAGACGGGAATAGCGGCTGGATGAGTTATTCCAATTTCTCCCGCTGGGTGCTCTTGGCTGCGCTGCAGTCGATTTTCTGTACTGATAACACGGATAACGACAATATTGTTGATGAAAAGAGTCGAATTCCCCTTGGTATCGATATTATATTTACGTTTTTAGGTTACAGTTACGTTATTTTGTAATTTTTGTTTTGACTGTTCGATTATTCGTGTATTTGTTTTTATGACGCGGTTTTTTTTGTATGTACTTTTTATTTTTGGCCGAAAGCCAATAACGTTTCATGAATTCGGTCTTGTTTTTCTGTACGATTTTTGTCTTATGTTTTATTGCCGAATAAAACGAATATTATGTGTTTCTTGTAGTGTTTTTAGCGTAAACGATCCTCTCACGACCGTATTAAGGCGAAAACGTCAACTCCGCCATCATGGTAGCCTGAGAAGTGGTTCAGTTCCAGAGTGCATTTCAGCCCACGTTTTCAACGGACATCTCCAGGTACGATAGTCAACGGACACGCTGTCAACGGACTCCCGAACCGAGATGGATACGATTAAAATAGCTCCGCACCTGATGTTCGACGGTAAGAACTTTCGGCAGTGGCAGCGACGCATGCAGTTGGCATTGCAAGCCAGAGAATGGGGACAGCCGCTTTCAAACCCTAACTCCAACGCCCAGGGTGCACAGAAAATACGAGACAAGGTAATGGACTTTATGATTTCGCACCTTACGAACCGGATTATGGATACTGTAGTGTCTGAAAATCCATACGATCTAATGAACGAACTACAGACAAGATATGGCAAACGTGATGCCGCAGCTATAGTTGCCTGTAGGTCTAAGCTGGCAAAGATAAAAATGGCGAGTTACCAAAGTGCTGAAGAGTATTGTGACGCCGTAACAGCACTTGTGAACGAATTAAAAGGTTACGAAGAAGTCGTTTCGAAAGAAGAAGAATATCTGTGGATGCTGGATGGGTTACCAAAGTCAATGGATTATGCACGTACGGTGGCAATGGCCAGTTTGCATATGAACGCCAACCTAGATGGGATTCGTTCCCTTATTATTTCCGAATCTACAAAGTTACCTACGCCTACGAACAGTTCCAGTGGTACCCCACACGCCGCCTACTCAGCAACGCCTCGAACGTGCTACAAATGTGGAAAAGAAGGCCATATTGCGAAGTTCTGCCGAAGTACGGTAAATACGGTAAATACGAGTAATTTGAATTCCAGAACGAATCGTGGAGAAAACGTCAATCCAGTGAAGTGTTTTCGTTGCAACGAGACTGGGCATGTTGGGAAAAGCTGTCCAAAGTATGGAGATCATACTGCAAATCCGAAAAGACCGAAATCTGCCAGTGCAACGAATTCAACGTCATCTACTAGCGCTCCAGTTGGTACTCCGCGTGCCTTAGTAATTTCAACGATGCCTGAACAGGTGAAAAACGACAATGAGACAAATTTTATTTTGGACTCCGGCGCATCGCGACATTTAACCAACGTGACGACGACCGAAAACGTGCGAGATGGAGTGACTGAGATTCAAACAGCCGGTAGTAAATTGGTTTCTACAGCGACGGTGGATGTGAAAGCAAGCAACGACAGTTCTGTGTTCGTAATTAAAGACGCATTGTATTCAGCGGATACGCCATGTAATTTGTTAGCTGTTAGGCCTATAACGAAGAAAGGTCACAGTGTTCATTTTTATGAGAACGAAGCTATTGTCCGAGACTCGTATGGTAACGTTATTATTCGGGCCCCAGTACAAGATGATCTATACACCGTTCCGTTCAATTTAGCGAATTCTACCGCTACAGCGTACGCCACTCAGCCAAACGAATGCGATAGGCTTTGGCACCGAAGACTAGGACACGCGTCTCCACCCGGGTTACGGGAACTAGTGGGCGATCCTGGATGTAGTACGACACGTATAGTGTGTGGCGAATGTACGGTGTGTAACGAGGCGAAGCAAGCGAAAACGCCATACGCAGAAGAACGACAACGTGCGAAGAACCCTTTGGAGTTGGTTCATACTGATTTGATTGGTCCGCTCGAACCATCTGTCTACGGTGAGCGATTCGTGGCGACATTTTTGGACGACTTCACGCATTACGCTGTTTCTTTCGTGATGTATGCAAAATCCGACGTTGCCGAGTATTTTGAACAATACGATCAAATGGTTTCTGCGAAATTCAACCGAAGAATCGTGACATTACGGTGCGACAACGCGTTAGAAATTGTCGCCGGACGTATGAAAAATTACTGTATTGCTCGCGGTATCGTGCAACAACCGTCAGAACCCTACGAGCACGAGCATAATGGGCGAATAGAGCGTTTCAATCGTACGATTATGGAGAGAACCCGCGCCATGCTTTTCGAATGCAACGCACCGGCGCCGTATTGGGGTTTCGCTGTTTATGCAGCCATTTACGTCATTAATCGTACACCGTCAGCCGCGATTGACAACGTTACGCCATATGAAAAATGGTTCGGAAAGCCGCCTACGTTTAAACACCTACGCATATTCGGTAGTACAGCCAGTGTGCTGGTGCCATACGAGAAGAGAACGAAGTTGCAGCCAAAGAGCCGAGAGATGCAGCTGGTCGGCTACAGTGACACCGGTTACCTGTGCATTGATCCAAAGACGAACGAGACGGTGTTTTCATCAAACGTGCACGTTAACGAAGCGAAAGGCTGGCCGACAACGCCACCTACCGTCTCAGCGCTTATTGCGCATACGCTACAGTCTTCCGAAATCTCCTACGACGAGGCTATTCAGTCCCCCGAATGGAGAAATGCGATGCAGAACGAGTCAAACGCGATGACAGCGAACGGAGTGATGGAAGTCGTGCCTGAAACTGAAACGATCGATGCTCCGATAGTCGACGCCAAATGGACGTTCAAACAGAAGAAGAACATTGACGGCTCACCGCTCTGTAAAGCGAGACTTTGCGCAAGAGGTTTCATGGACAGACGAAAATTCGAAATCGATTTAACGTTCGCTCCAGTGATTAAAATCGATATTTTACGTGCGATTCTGGTTTACGCAATAAAGAATGGATACATCGTCGTACATACGGACGTTTCGAACGCTTTCCTGAACAGCCCTTTGAAGTATAAGCTGTATTTACGCATCGAAGGACAGAAAGAGCTGTACCGATTATTGAAGGAAATTTACGGCCTGCGAACTTCTGCGAAATCCTGGTACGATTTTCTTGCAAGCGTTTTAGAAGCACTGGGTTTCCGTCCGCTAAAATCTGACCCGTGTGTCTTCGTTCATGAAGATGGTACGATAATCCTTGTTTACGTGGACGACATTTTAATTATCGCCAAAACGAGAAAACGGATCGACGAGATCATTACGAACATGAATACGAGATTCAACCTAAAGGATTTGGGAGAAATAACGCATTTCCTGGGAATCGACGTCAAATACGATCGAGAAAATAAAGTGATGGAATTATCGCAGCGCGAATACATAGAATCGGCGCTAAAGGAACTCAAGCTAAGCGAATGTAATGCTGCACCGACGCCAATGGAAGCCGGATTAAGAATTGATTGTTCTACGGTGGATCTCAGCTTAGAAACGCAGTGTAGATCGATGATTGGTAAACTCATTTACCTCGCAACGTGTACGAGACCGGACATTGCATTTGCTGTTAATTACGTCAGCAGATTCCAATCACGACCTTCAGTATCCCTAGTGACGGCTATTAAACGAATATGGCGTTATTTACGAGGAACTATGAACTTGGGATTACGTTTTGCCATGTACGAGAACTATGGATCGTTACTCCAGTTCTACGCCGACTCTGATTATGCGGGAGATCTCGAAGATAGGAAATCGACGTCGGGAATGGTTGTTAAATACGGCAACAATGTAATCGGTTGGATGGTCAAGAAACAGAAATCGGTGACCATGAGCACAGCAGAGGCAGAGTATTTAGCACTCAGTTCGGCGACGACAGCGTTCCAAGGCTGGAGGAATTGCCTGGAAGAACTCGGCGAAAATGTTACCCCAACGACTATTTGGTGCGACAGTTCAGCGGCCATTTCGATCGCTTCGACCAACGAATCTCGGAGAACGAGGCATATTGACGTCGCATATCATAATACAAGGGAAGCCGTAGCGCGAGGTGAAGTCATCATCCGAAAAATTGACTCAGCGCGGCAATTGGCCGATATAATGACGAAGAATGTAAGCAGGGGAACGTTCCTGAGCATTCGTAGTGCCCTCTGCGTAGACACGTCTTAAGTGAAATTCGATGGGGGGGTGTTGATGAAAAGAGTCGAATTCCCCTTGGTATCGATATTATATTTACGTTTTTAGGTTACAGTTACGTTATTTTGTAATTTTTGTTTTGACTGTTCGATTATTCGTGTATTTGTTTTTATGACGCGGTTTTTTTTTGTATGTACTTTTTATTTTTGGCCGAAAGCCAATAACGTTTCATGAATTCGGTCTTGTTTTTCTTACGATTTTTGTCTTATGTTTTATTGCCGAATAAAACGAATATTATGTGTTTCTTGTAGTGTTTTTAGCGTAAACGATCCTCTCACGACCGTATTAAGGCGAAAACGTCAACTCCGCCATCAAATATTTTTGAATTCGAATTTCAAACATATTGGTATTGATTGATTTTAATAAAATGTATATTACATTTCAATTAAAGTTTTCATTTTCAATTCAAAATATTGCATGAAAATTTTATCAGAAAATTCAAAAATTCAACGTAGTCAAATGTTGGAGTTTAGGAATTACTCGATTCTGCTCTAAAAAAAATATTGTTAGACTTTAAGAACGAGTTGAAACAAAAAATCGACTGCAGCGCAGCCAAGAGCACCCAGCGGGAGAAATTGGAATAACTCATGAAAATTTGCCAATATGGCTGCCAGTTGGGTGTCTTATCCTAGGTCCAGTGTCTATAGTTCTTGTGTTATCAAAATCATTTTTTTTTCTTCGTCTTCGACTTCGACGAGCACATTGGGACTACGTTTGCTAGCATCATAGATCTATCTGCTCATCTGTAGAATTTCAATTATTTTTGAATTATTACGCAATAATCGGTTACAATTTTTGTTCAAAAATGATAATGCAAATGTGAATGTACTGATATAATTTTCAAATCATCATAGTTCATAGAAAACTGCATTTCCGCGAAGTCTGTGTAAAACGTCCTCAACTTGGACTGATTATTTCTTCGTGTCATGAAATTTGGACATTTCTATGTAATTCAGCATGAGCGATTACGACGATAGTTCTGAGGTAAAATCAAGTTCAGAAGACAATGACGTGGAAGAAGAAGAAGACTACGATGACTACGGTTACCCCCGAAGGAGGTGGGGTTACGACTACTACGACGATTTCGAACGCGAGTGTAAGAAATGTAAAACCGATAACGCGTATGGTAAATTTAATCACTTATTCAGAACTTGATCGTTTTAGAATATTCCGTGTGATTCAACTTACCTATCATTTTTTCTACAGAATTCGTAACAATAAAGCCAGTTATTCTGACCTACGTACCCAAGTTACAAGATATCGCCACCGTATCGGTCGCAGCCTCATTATGGAATCACAAGAATATACCTGGAGCTGTATTCAATGTAACTGACAGGTGTACGAAAAATAGCTCAGAATGGAAGAACTTATGCGCCAAAGTATTCTCATTAACCAGCAAATTACCGGTTCCTAAATCGATAACCGAACTAATCGATAAAATCACTCGTAAAATGGCAATTGAGATACCTAATTGGGTATCGTATCACTATAAAAGAGTATTTTTGGAAAACGGACTCGACAAATACGTTTATAGTCACGTTTATCACATCGTTTGGTACCCTAACGGTACTATCAATTGTGAACAAACAGCTAGAAGTATGCTGACGTCTCTAAGACTCAGCGAGGTTGAAAAGTTCAAGTTCTTGTGTACGTATTGTTTAGAAGAAGAAATCGAAGAAATGTCACCGTTGCTGTATTTGAATACCGTACTAGATCACGTAACATTTCAAAACCACCCGCTGATTTATTATTGGTATTGTTATTTTAGAAACACACCGCAGAAAATAACTGATGCTGTACGTCGAGTGTCGAATTTATCTGTTGATGTTTATATGTTTCGAAACAAAAACGTCGATAATTGGTCCGCTAAGGAATATTTTTTTAATAATCTGAGTGCCGATGAACAAGTATCACAAGCTATTTGGTTGATCGATGCACATGCGGCGGATTATCAGAAAGCAGTGTTGATGAAATTGGACGAAACGCAACGTTTACACGTTTACGTACAGCGAGCTTTACGAATAATGATTAATTATTCTCATCCTCGTGTCAGCTCTAAATTAATTCTATCAACGTGGTTCGAAGCTCGTCACTTGATCACTCGAGTCGACATACTTACGCTGTTTTCTCAATTGTTACAAAATGGAGTCAACGCTGTCGCTTTAACCGAAATTTGGAGCAGTGCCCCCGATGAATTCAAAGAATATGTTATCTGCTTCAATGATTACGATATCGTCCAAAAGGTGCTATCAAGTTGGAAGTGGCGCAACGATAGTGATTTTATATTCGTTTTGTTACAAGATTCCAGCGTCATTATCAAACAACATATCACCATGACTGATTTCTTCTCCAAGTACTGCGAAAGTTTATTGAAAGATGGTAAACTTCAGTGGCTCGATCGATTGCTGGAATTTCTTCTGCCAGATCATGAAGAATGTATTTCATTCAAATTGAAGCTGATTAATACTTCGAGATACGTTAAGGATACTTGTGAACGATTTTATTTGTCGGGTAACATCGATGGTTTGAATGATTTTCTCAATCTATACATGGGATCATTTCCTGAATGTATACCGGAGTACAAGAAGAATTTACTCAACACCACGCAGGATTTATTCACCACATGCTGCGAGAATTTATTAAGGAAGAACGATTTTCAAAGTCTCGATCAGTTGCTGGAATTTTTCCTACCCGGTGCCCACGAATGCCTGTCATTTAAACTGAACCTCGTGAATAATTCGAAATACGTCAAGGATACCTGCTTGAGTTTTTATTCGTCAGGTGATGCGAATGGTTTGAAAAATTTTCTCAATAAGTGCATGGTGTCGTTTCCTCATTGTATAATAAATTACAAGAAATATTTACGCGACACTACGTTGGATTGCTTCGCCACCAGCTGCGAAGGGTTATTGAAAAACGGTCAACTTCAGAGCGTCGATGAATTATTGGAATTTCTCTTCCCGGATGCCCTAGAACGTAAGTCATTCAAACTGAATCTCGTGAATAATTCGAGCTACATTAAGGATACCTGTTTGAGTTTTTGTTCGTCGGGCAACGTGGTTGGTTTGAATGATTTTCTGAATCAGCATATGGCATCGTTTCCTAATCGTATAACCCAGTACAAGAAAAATTTATTCACTACCTCGAAAGATGTTTTTACCAAGTGCTGTGAAAATCTATTGAAAAATAGACAACTTCGGAACCTCGACGAACTACTGGAATTTTTCTTACCAGATGCCCAGGAACGTTCGCAATTCAAACTACACCTCGTGAATACTTCGAAATACATCGAGGATACCTGTTTGAATTTTTATTCGTCGGGTGACACGAATGGCCTAAATAGCTTCCTGAATCAGTACATGGCATCGTTTCCTGATTTCATTGCCGAGTACAAAAAAAAACTACTCAATTCAACGGCCGGAATGAACAAATGTATCAGTCTTTTGACTTCCCAAGATGAAGCATTGGAAAAAATCATCGGAGGCAGTCTACCAGATACGAATTCGGTAGCGCAGTTCAAGAAAAGAATGATTCTTTCACCGGAAACCATCGCTAAACTTCGTAAACTAATACTGACAAATCATTTGAACGAGGTGCAGTCATGTATTAAGCGGTTTGTTACAACGTCCGAAGTTATAAGAACGTTAAAGAAGGGAATGTTTGGCGATAGTATGACAACAATACGTGATATTTTACGTAACAACGACGAATCATATTTGCAATCTGCATTGCTGTGGTGTTACGGAAACGAGAATTTGCAGCAGTTCAGAAAGAAGATAAATATAGATTCGGAATTCATTAGCATGTTGAAAGATTGCATTTTCGATAAGTTCGACCAGTATTTGACGAAATGCGTTTTCAAAAATGACTTTTTTTCCGGTTTCGAAGTGTTGGGTCGGTTTCTCAATTGGTATTTCCAGTCACCGATAAAGGCGAAACAGTACAAGATGAAGATGATTCACTCGTATCAACGAATCGATGCATTCACCCCATTGCTGAGAGGTAAGAGAGGTGATATGCAATTGAAAACTATGTTACAGTGGTTTTTCCAAAACGATTCCGCTGAAATTAGAAAGTTTAAATTGAGTTGCCTGGATTATAAAATTCAGAGTATGATTTAAAAAATTGTGACGTTATTTGTAGTTAAGTCGTATGTAATGAATAAGATTTCAATCATATCTTTAAAGTTCGTTATTTTATTACGTAAGTACATAGGTACTTGTAATTGTATTTTTTAAAATCAAGTTTCATTTTCTTTTTGAGTTTGTTTTATACTGTTTTTTCTTTTAAGGTTTTTACGGTTTGCATGAAATGATTTTAATTTAATGATATGACTGCATTAAATGTGATGATAAACTTGAGTATTTCTTTTATTTACTTAGGTAGGTACTCACTAACTTCAAATTTGAAAACAGGAACTAATCACAACAGATTTAAGCCTCATTTATACTGGCACTGAAAATTGTCAGTGAAAAGTTGAAATATTTTAACTTTTCATTGAAAAGATAGGAAATCTTTCAGTGCCTTATGCCTTATTATAAACTTCAACTTTTTTTAGTGACAAATTCAGTGCCAGTAGAACTGGGCCTTCAATGAAGCTTGTCACTCCACCTTATATTTGAATATTTTTGAATTTTTGAAAACCGTTGGAATTTAATGCGTGTAATAGATAGAGAAAACGTAATTAGAGGCAACGAGTAATTGAAAAATAATCTTGTTTGGGAAATTTAGGCTAATGATATTTAAAATAATCTATTTCAACGTTGAATTTTGCTTCTGTGTTGAAAATATCGTCACCATTGTATCCTCTGTGATTAAGTATTTGATTCAAACAGAAACAATCACCTACCTAACTGGAATTTTGAATTCGAGGATTTAAAATTTAAATTTCGTCTGCTGTGTGATTTTACGAATTCGTCAGACTGTCAGACGTCAATTTACTCTCAAAAAAATACAAAATTTTACGTTTCCTGGTGAGTTATTGAGTTATTCATTCAATCCGAAATTCAATTATTGGTATGAAATGAATTGGTGTAATGAAAGCAAACACTCTCATACTCTCAGTCTCTCAATTATTATCGTTACTTCGTTGGAGAAAGGTTAGGAGTGAAAACGTCATAATTATAATGAAGAAATCAACGTGACATTTAACGTTAGTTATGTATGGTAACACTGTCGCGCATGCGCAATAATACGTGAACAAGTCGCAACTTGCGACTAGCGGAACAACGACAGAGCGTAGAAAAGAAAGTACGAAAGTATTATAGTGCGAGTGCGAGGGGATGAGACACTTGAGGGATGAATCACGTCAATCAGATATTTTCGTGTTTCGTGTTCAGTGATTCGTCGTATCGGAATTTTAGAAGTTTCATTTCTCATTTTATTTTTTTGTTTGTACCTGTGAACTACCTATTGTATTCTGCGCGTTACATTGTTATTGCGTTATTCAAGGAAGAATACAAGATTCAAATTCGAGTTCCCAGTAACCTAGTACAGACGCGACGCCATTTCGTAGTCGTTATTGCGAGATTTTTTAAAGTTTCTTTATTGTGCCTGTGCGGAATCATGTCGAATTGTTATTCGGTTGATTTAATTCGATTAATTCGCGATTTTTCATTGGTAAATACTTCAGAATGCTTTCGTTGTTTCTTTTTCGTCTTCTCCGGCTCTCTGATCGGGGTATGTTATAGAAAAATAGTGTAGTTGTGTTTCATGTCGAATTTAATCTTCAACGGCGGTGTAGATTGTCACTGTAACTGTAAGTATGAAAATTAGTAAAATTACTAGTCCATTTTTTCGAGGTTTTTTGTATATTGTACATCTAGTGTTCTAGTGATGTAATGGTCGGTGTTTCTCGTGTTTTCATTCAATTCTTTATTTCTGTTTCATTTTCACCCACGTGCTACTTAGTACGTACACTACGTAGTTAGGTACCCATACAAATACGTAGTGGTGCTAAGTAAGTGATGTTTGTGTATTTGTGTGTGTGTGTGGCCAAAACTTTCGCTTTCGCGCGTTTTTTCCCCCTCAGTCAGGTTCGCGTGGACGGCGTTTCTGTTTTGCAACAGTTTAAGTTTAATTATTGGGTTATAAATGTTATAATTTTTAACAAATGATCATTTGGCGCCATTTTTTCAACGGTTGTTGGTTGTCTTTTGTGAATTTGTTTGTTACGAGTTCGCATCTGTGGTATAAATCGAGTATGTGCATCTGTATAGTATTTTGTAAATTTCGACTGAAAGTGTATAAATTTTACATAGTGAGTTGTAAGTTCCTCATAGTGGCATTTTTATAATTCGATAGTCGTAATCTTGAAATGTGACTGGATTTTTTTCATCATTTTGCCTAACAAAAATGTTTATTGAGAACTCGGTCTGTTATGGCGCCCAAATTCTCGAATTCGTTGAAATTTGAATTAATTCGATTTAGGCTGCAGCTCCGCGCTTGACAAGTTTTCCATTGACAAGTACCTATTGAAATTCATTTAGTATATCAAAGTTATATGGTGTTTCTATTTTAGAATTTACACTAGTCAGTGATCAAGTAAAATCCTGTGCTGGGTTTTGGGATTGGGTCAATGTAATTTTCTGTGCATAGAAAACTTCTTTTTCCCTCCTGTCAACTCTTCGTCTTCACTCAAGTTAATTTTTTTGAATATCATTGAAGTGGAAATATCCTCTCCGGAAATCTCCTCTTTCCGGTGTATAATTCATTTACTAATCACTCAGTTTGTATAAAATCATCCAGTCTGCATCCGAAAACCCCTATTCTTTGTCTGGGATTGAAAATTGGCTAACAAATTAAAACCCAAACGCGATTATATGAATTGATTATGTTCTGAATTTCGTATGTAAAAAAATGAGATGAATAAAAATGAAGATTTAGTTATTACGTTTTGTTTAATTTTCAGATTTCCCGAAGCCTAAAAAATATGAATAGTGGGAACGTTCACAAGTTTCGCGCCATTCAATGGATATTTTTCTCAAGAACCGAAATGCCACAGCCAAATGGACGAGATGTGTAATTAAATAGGTAATACATGAATATTTAATGTGTGCTGGTATCAGTGATCACTATAATTCTGTGTAGGCTTGGATTCAAAAATTAAGCAAGATTTTTTGGGGATATAAGTGGGGAGGGGGTTCGATATTTGAACTCATTCAGAATGATGAGCGTTAAAATCTACCTACGTATTTTGGCCAGAAATGGTTAGGTAGTAACATTTTGGAGTTGAATTTAGGACATTTTGGTTAAGGAAAGTATAATTTTTAGATGCCCTTAAAGTGGCGATATGTGTGGGTTTGAGTACCTTTTTTTTTTTTTTGAATGCCTCGTGTTTTGAAATTTCACTAGGAAAAATATTTGTTTTGTTAAGTATAGGTATGTAGTTTGAAGTAGTTACTATGTAAGTATGTGTTGTATGATTAGCAAAAAACTAAGGTATCCCGATAAGTAATTGCTTTAGAAAAATCATTTTGTGATATTTTTTGGGAAAAAACGATCGATGTTTTCAACATTTTTGATTTTTTTTGCAAAAAAAGTTGTGATCTTTGTGATATATAATGGCATGAATTCTAATGTTTTGTTCCATTTTCAGATTTGCTGATGCTTTAAATTCGAGGAACAGTGTATGATCGTTCATCAGCGTCGTGACATTTTTATGGATATTTTTTTTCGAAGAATTGGAACAGCTTTACGGTGAGTACAATATGATTAAAGTGATCTAGATTACGTAGTCATCTTATGTTAGTGATTGTGATTATGATAATCCTCTACGAATTCGTATCCGAGAAAAATGAAAAAAAAAATTATGTGGGGAATGTCAGTATTTCAATTTATTTCGATAAGCTGGAAAATTTGATGTATAAAGAAATTCGAATTTTTGTGAAAGGAGGCTGCTTTTATGAAAATTGAAATTCGGAATTTTTGATTCTTTTTTTTCCTGTAAGAAGTTATCGAAGTTCGGTACTTTTTTTAAAATTTTGATTTGAATGCGATGCTCGTTGATTTCTAATGTATGTAATTCATTGGGCTGGGTGTACATTTTAATGGAAAAGGAAGAAAGGTCAAGGAATTTTGAAATTTTCTAATATTTTAAAATCGTGTTCCTTGAAAATGAAAGCAAGGAGAAAATGCGAAAACTTGAGTTGAAATCTCAAACTTTAGAGACTTTCTCCCCTGGATATTGAAAGTAATGACATTTCTGATCTAAATGGGATTCAGTCATATGGAAATGACACCAAAAAAGGGGGAAAGTAGGCAATTTGTGCAACAGGGGAAATGAAAAATTGGACATTTATATACACTCCGTAGAAGTTATATTGTCGTACCAAACTTTGGTTCAGCGCTGGAAATATTCTACAGTCCAAGAGGCAAAAAGTGCTCTAGAAATCGAAATAAGTGTGCATTTGCGCTGATTGAGAGGTAGATACACTAGATTCATTAGAAAAAAGTCGCGAAATTTGATTTTGAAAAATCGGCAGACACCCTGACTTATCGTGTTTTTTTCAATGAATGAACGCGATTATAAATTATATTACAGTTACACTTTTATTTATGAAACAAAATGTGTAGTAATAATGGTAACTTATTACATTTTGTTTACTTTCAGATTTCCTCTTGGCTTAATTTATGAAAAAGAAAAGCGGACCGTGATGTGTGATCGTTCGTAATTTGAACATTGTGGCGTTGGCGTTTGCATATTTTCTGTCCCCAACAGCTGAAACACTGAAAGTAAGTAAAAATAGGTTAGGTACTGAAAACTGAGAATAAATATTCAACATGTAGGTACTAAAAAGATCAGATCACGATTATTTTGTGCAAGTTTAGGTGAGAAAATATCAGAAAAAAAATAAGGGAGTCAGTATTATTTGAACTCGTTTGAAATTATGGTTTGAGAAATCGAATGTTGCGAATTTCAAAATAAAATAGTTCGCCCTTTTCTGGAAGTTGAAATTCAAAATTTTTGGATTATTTTTTCTGTAAAAAATTATTAAATTTGTGTCTTTTTTTTGAAAATTTTGAGAACAATGCTCGATGAGTTGTACATGTTTTAAAAATTCTTTGAGCATGCTGTCTAGTTTCTGGTGTAGTTGTTTAGAATTCTATAGCTGTGGGTAGGCAGGTGAAATATTTCTTTTATATCCCCGCTGTCTATTGTATCTGAGTTTATACCACCTGCTGGTTAGTCTTATCAGACCAGCACAATGACTAATTCTATTGCCCTACTTCCCGGTAGAGGTCTGCGCCGACAAACTATCGGCGGCGGCGGCGCATCTTTGAAAATTTGTCGGCTACGGCGGCGCGCCATGGCGCGCCGCCGACTCTGAAATAGCGGCGGCGCGGCGGCGTCAGCCGGCGTGAAGGAAAAAATACATTAAAAAAACTGAAATTTGTTTGCTCATTTTTCTCGCTATTTTACATGTTTTTTTCAGGGTTTCAAAAACGTTATGAAAATGAAAACGGAAAACAGAAAAAAACGTTATTTTTCCAACACTTTACAAAA
This sequence comes from Pseudococcus viburni, assembly GCA_033439095.1. Taxonomy (NCBI): domain Eukaryota; kingdom Metazoa; phylum Arthropoda; class Insecta; order Hemiptera; family Pseudococcidae; genus Pseudococcus; species Pseudococcus viburni. The sequence continues at coordinate 9,003 of JAVBJF010000712.1, read as the reverse complement.
ACAAAAAAAACGAAAACAAAATTTTACAAATAACGTTTAACAAAAAAAAAACAATTTCTTTTCGTTTTTTTTCGTTTTTAATTTTTTTTCAACATTTTGGTAGTGAAAAGGTGATTTAAATTGATTTTCAAATCTATATAGATCTGTGGTGGGATGATGGGGTATAAATTTTTAAAATTAAATATTTAGGGTACAAAAAGTTCAAGATTTCGAGATTCCAACTCTCAAAAATCAAGTGAAAAACAGTTAAGTCAATTTACAATGGCGAAATCTTAAAAAATTGGATTTTTCAATCATAAAAAAACTGAGATTTCATAGAGAAAGGAGAGACATAAAAATGAAAACTTGACCTGTCTTTATATTTTTCGTTTCATGGGATAAAATGACTTGATGAAATAATGGCTGTTCATTTTTTATTTCAGTTTCAGAAGAAATTCTTTTAAAAAACACTATATTTTGCCCATTTCTTGCTCTTCTGATCAATTTTTCGACTTTTCATCGTTATATTTCATTACCACGTATTCACATTTTTATTTTCAAAAAAAAATTCAAAAACGAAAAAAAACGTTTTTAAAAAACGAAAAAAAACGTTTTTAAAAAACGAAAACGTTATAATTTTATTAAAAACGAAAAGAGCAAAAACGAAAACCGAAATTGTAAAAACGAAAACAAAAACGAAAACGAAAACCCAAAATTTAACGTTTTTGAAACCCTGTTTTTTTTTGAAAAAAATGCGGGTCCTATGCAAATGCGCCGCCCGCCCTCGCCCCCTCCTCTCGCCGGTTCTGGGAGTGGGTGAAAGGGAGCATTTTTTTCGCAATATTGTTTCAAAATAGTTCACTCAATTTAGATTTTGTCCATGCCCGAGCGAAGCGAGGGCAAAGCTTCGAAAAATTTTGGTTTTCAATACCCCAAAAAATACATTTTTTCATGTTTTTATGCATTGAAAATACCTATCTCTGGCGCGCCGCCGTTCACCAATCGGCGGCGGCGGCGGCGGCGCAAGCTGAATTTTTCAATTTGGCGGCGGAGCATCGGCGCGCCGGAAATTCATCGGCGGCGGCGGCGTCAACCGGCGGCGCAGACCTCTACTTCCCGGTAAGCATTGCGATATCACAGGGATATCACCATGTGATGCGTGATATCAGGCGGTGATATCGCTGCGACTTTGTGGTGATATTAAATCTTCCCAGCAAACCTATCACATTGAGATCACAGGGATATCACCAGAGTGTCACCGTGATATCTCTATGTGATATCTCTCTCAAAAAAAATTTATAATTTAAATCGAATTTCTATATGGGTGTACATTAGATAGGGATAAAACATTGGGCATTGGCATTTTTGGTAAAAAATTTAACCAATTTTTAACATTTAAAAAGAGTTTGAAAATTACTTTCAAAAATCAAAAATAAATTAATTGTCTTCTTCTGCAGGCTAGATGAAGATGAGTTTCTCTAAGACAAAAATATTTTACTTCTTTTGTGAAGTTATAGTCATCTGCAGTTAAGTGAACATGCATAGAATGACACACTTCAATGAAATTTTTTCCTTCCCTATACAGGGTCTATAAATGAACCGATCACCCTCAGCGCAAAAATTCCCATTCTTTTCTTTTCTTTTTTTCCCATTTCGTTGCGTTGCATCACTGATATTATTGTTGTAATACACAACAATACGAAAACGAGATCAAAAAAGTGATGACGTTTAATGTAAGGGATGAGTCATCTTATAAAATATGCAGGTAAAAGTGTGAAATACGCTTCACAGAGTTGAAATGCCCACACAATAACATTACACGAATCTTTTTTTTAACATCAGAATGCTGTAATCTCGAACGTAAAATTATCAATTCTTTGAAATTAAAATTTTTTATTAATTACAATTATTGACAAATAAGTGATGAATTTATCATTAAAAATTAAATTCATCAAAATTATGATTTTTGGTAATTTAAAAACTATACCCCAGACCCTTTTAACGGAAAAAAACATAAATCAGAAATATCGCTATTTTAGGTAGAGTATTTTGCGCTGAGGGTGCCCGGTTCATTTATAGACCCTGTATAGAAATCCGTAACACATTTTACCAGCGAGAAGTAAAAATGGCCATGTTGAGATATATGTCAACAAACAATATCAAGGGGATATTTCAGTATGATATCCCTGTGATATTTTTTGTTGATATAAATATGACATTCATATCTGAACATGATATCACCAAGATATCCCTGGGATACAGGGTGTGTAATTGAACCCTAGACGCGAAATCGAAAAAATTCTCTTTTTCCTCCGATTTCCCTTTTACTGATATTGATAATGAGTGATTTTTCAACAAAATAATTTTCAGGAGCTTGCTGTTTTATTGGTGATGAATTACTCGAGTACCTTTATCTAATTCGACGTTTAATTTGGGACCCATTCATCCTATAATTGTTGGTAACTTTACCCTTTTTCGAGAGGAGAGAATTTTTTCGATTTCGCGTCTGGAGTTCAATTATACACCATGTATTATTTTGTGATATCACAAGAGATTTACAAAATGATATCACTGTGGCTAGTACGAATAAAGCACGGGAAATCGCGTCAGTGCAGCCAACATTCCGCAGCTTATTTCGCACCCTATCACATACTTCGTAGTTAACGAACTGAACTTAGCGTAAATTTGATGATGATTATGATTTTATTAATTTAACTGTTTCATCTATACTTAACACCGAAAATCTACCCCTACAACGAAGAAGCATACTTCATACGTACTTCTAGTTTGAAAGAAACAAAGGTCGATCTGGATCTTCATTTCTGAATTCCAATAGGTACATTATGTATCGGAATTCAGAAATGATTGTCGATCATTGCAAACAAAAAACATGAATACACCTTTACTTTTGGCAAAAAGACGTATGTAAAGTCGTAAACTGCTACTTATTTGTAGAAATATACGTAATTCGTAATCGTACTTATTAAGCTACATATAACTTCTGATATCGTATCGAAGATCCAGAATTCCAGATCGATCTTTATTTCTTTCATACTAGAAGTACATACGTATGAAGTATTTTGGTGTATGTAGAGGTAGATTTTCGGTCATATGAATAGATGAAACATTTAAATTATTAAATCATCATCAAATTTACGCCAAGTTCAGTTCGTCAACTACAAAGTATGTAATTGGGTGCGAAATAAGCTGCGGAATGTTGGCTGCACTGACGCGATTTCCCGTGCTTTATTCGTACTAGCATCACTGTGATATTAGTTATCACAGAATGCTTACCGGGTTGAGGCCTTTTGTCCTATTACCTTACACCTGCTTGTTGGTTTAGGTTCTATCTAACAATAGCCTCATAAGTATGGTTAAGTGGGGGGGGGGGAACAGAGGCTTTAATTATTTAACAATGCCCAGGATTTTAACGACCATTTATCGGAAGTGTTAGAATTAGGTTTTGTGGGTATCGTAGTATTCGTATCTAAATGGTAGTTTAAGTTGTTAGAATTTTACATTCTTCTTGGGTGTACCGCATCCAAACATCAACCCTCAAATTCCCTCTTTCCTCCCCACCCCCATACAAGCATCCTGCATCCCAGTCAATGTCATTCTCGTCGACGTTCTCTTTTCCCCCTGTCCCTTCCAACCCCTCGAACCAGTTCCCAACGATCTCCTTGCTCGACATCCTAGCCTATCTACTACCCTTAGAATGAGTATAGGATTATCCTGGTAACTGACATGTTCGCATCCACGTTCTCGTCACAGGCATTGAATACCTTACACCTGTATTATAATGTAATAAAATGTGTAAATTATTCGTGTCAATTTTTTCTCTAACTCCAACGCTAACATTATGGTGACCTCGACGTGATCGTCATGTATAGCATGATGATTTTTTGTTCATGTTCAACAAATTTGCAATTTTCGCTCATGTTTTTTGGTTCACAACAGTTCGCTCCTATACATCGGCATAGTTCCCATGCTTTCAGTTTCAGCGGTTCGCAGTGACATATACACGCCTTGTGGTGTTGTGTTGATGGCGTTCACACATTGTAAAGTCGTTTTGGTGTGTCAAGATGTCATTTTTAAGTGTCGCCACATCGTTTTCGTGTATTTAGTGCCATTAACAAGAGTTGTGATGTGATTTTCTTGGTTTTCAGTGTCTTGCCATACCTTTGTATGTTTGCGACATCATTTTAGCATGTCGCAACGTCATTTTTGTGTGTCACGAGGTGGTTGGATCATTGTAAATGCATTAGTGAGTGCTGCAGTTCTGTTCCATGTGCTGAGATGTATTTTCATGTGTCGCGAGTGTCGTTTCTTGTGCTACCTTGTTATGTTCGCGTATCTAATGAGCAGTATGGTCATCCTCAAGTGTTGAGATGTATTTCCATGTGCCGCCGTGTCGTTCGTAAGCGTTGAGGTAGTCGAATCATTGGTGACAGTGTCTTGCCTTAACATTAAACCTGGCAACTTCATTTATTGGGCGCTGTGATGTCATTATCGTGTGCTGCGGTTTGAATTTTGGGAATCGCTATGTCACACCGCCAGATTTCTGTGTGCAACATCATTTTTGCGTATTGTAGTGCTGCATCAACGTATCAAAAGGTCATATTTGTGGGTCGCTGTGTCGTTTTCACATGCCACATAATTACATTGTATGTCACTACATGGTACTCTCGTGTTGCAATGTGCATGATTGCTGTATACACATCACGATAGTTTTGTGGGCCAGTTCAAGCAGATAACAGTATTTTCATTGTGTTGAGGTGTTGCATTTGTGTTCAACAATGTCTTGCTGCTAGATTTGAGCGACGTTGATTTCTTGCTCACGATTTACACCCGGTACTTCCCTGTTTCTTGGGACAATTTGGTATGTTTGGTAGATATGTAGTTTCCTACTCTCGTATTATCGTGGTGTTTTCATGTCAATGGGACTACCACAGTCTCATACTCACATCCGCATCGCTTTTGCAAACTTTGCGCCATCATCATTTATTGGTTACTAACAATCTCACAGTGATTATCAATCATGGCTCCACCCAAACCAGCACAAGCACGGTGTCTTATAGAGCAAGCCATCAAGGCGATTTGTGCAGCTAAAACATGGGTTAATTCCGAGGAAGAGAGAAGTTCTAATGCACTGAAGAAGCGCAATAAGCATCTGCTCACCAAGTATAATGAAGCTCATCAAATATAACACTCAGCTTATGGTAGAAGGTCAGGAGGAGTTGTGTGAAGTGTGGAAAATACCACACTTTGTATCAGTGTGAGGTCTTCTGTGACCTTGGTACCAAGGATAGGTAAGAATTGGTGAAAAGCCATAACTTATGTGTAAATTGCTTTGGTCGAAATCATTGATCTGGTAACTATTGGGCAATTAAGTGCAAAATGTGTGGAAAGCCACATCACACTATGTTGCACTCAACAAGCATTGCAATCACATCTCAGACTTCTAGTCATGGTAACAATCAACCTCCTAATATGCCCCCTGCAACGCCAACTTCTGCTGTATTAACTACACCAAGTCTGTCATCACTGGCCTATATTGTAAGTGAAGTCACACAGCAGCTGCTCCAAGATGTTATTCTAGCCACAGTGGTCACAAAGGTGGCAAACTAACGTTGAGAGGTAATTACTACATCACTACATCACTATTCGATGGTGCATCCCAGGCACCATTCATTACAACAAATTTGGAACTTAAGCTAAATCTACCAATCTCCAGCATCCCAATTACAATCAAGGATTTTGACGATAAGGAAACACAGATCAAGAACTATACCAGACTTGAGGTCTGCTTGGTAAGCGGAAATTTCATATTGTGTATATCTGTGTTTGTAACAGATGTCATCACTGGCCTGCTACCAACTTGTAAAATTGACATCAGTGGTCCTAACTGGGCCTTCTTAAATGGTTATGAACTAGCTAATCTAAGGTTTAATCAACCTACCCCAATTGGTCTGCTTATTGGCGCTGATTATGTGTATGAGTTTTTGAATCCTGAGTTTATATGCAATCAAGGAGTTCCTACGCTACAATCGTCTGCACTTGGGTGGCTGCTCATTAGCCCACACAGCACCTTGTCAAACCCATCATCATTTTCATGTAATATTACTCAAACTCAGTTCAACAAACTCTTAAAGTTTTTGGGAAATTGAAGAACCTCCTGGTAATAAAAAAGACTCCAAACCAATCATACTTCTTGTATGTTTGAAAACCAAGGGCTCACCACTTCGACCTGTTTGCACTATACCAGAGCTTGAGCTTTGTGCTGCGGTACTCCTTGTCGAACCTGTTGCAAAACTACTCAAATACCCTCTTAAGAATTGTTATGCATACTCTGATTCTACAATCATACTATCTTACATTGGCAAGGAGCTTACCTACTGGAATGCATTCATTGCACATAATGTTGCAGAAATTATTTGTGTGTGTTCACCTAATCGATGATATGATGTACATGGTGAAATAAATCCAGCAGACATCGCAACAAGAAGCCGAGCATCAGAGTTTGTGAATAGGTTCCAACTATGGTCTCAGGGCCCAGATTTTCTACGCTCCATGGAACACCCCTAATGTACAGATTGGGAAGCAGAGGAATCAGCACATTCCTATCAGAATGGAGACACCTTTAGAGATGTGCGCCGAGGCAAAATTGGGGGTGAGCTTCCAAAATCTTATGGCGGTGGCGGCGTTCTCAGCGTGCTACCGCGTGAGTTTGGCGGCGGCGATTTTGGCGGCGTCATTGTTTTTTGCCTTTAAAATCAGTTTTTGAAAAAAATTGGAAAATTATATCATTTTTAAAAGGAGGTTAAAATGTTGCCAGAGCGAAGCGAGGGCAAAAATTTTCAGAAAAATTACGTTTTGAAAAATTATGATTGAAAAGCAGCCATTTTTTACCTTTTTTGAGGGGGAAACTTCCCTTACGCCGATACGCCGCCGAGATAGAAATCGGCAGCGGCGGCCAAAAACCAAGAAAAATTGTCGGCAGCGGCGTATTTTTTTGGCGGCGCACATCTTTAGACACCTTGGTTACTTTGGCTTCCTTTGTCAAGCCAAAGGAATTGGCACAAGGGCAATTCAACAACCTATTTCATCTCAGTTCATCTTACTCTTACCTACAGCACATCTAGGCTTGTGTACACAGATTCAAAGTGATCTTCCTAGCAAAAAGGGGCAAGCAAACTCCACCCAATAGCCCTCTCACAGTCTTGGAATTAAAGGCAGCTGACCTTACACTCATTCTCATCGCTCAGCAACAATCATTTCCCAAGGAATTACATTGCCTGCAGCAACATACCTTGTTACCTTTGAAAAGCAAATTACGGTTGTTGACTCCAATAATTGATGACGGTATCATCTGAGTTGGTGGATGTCTAGACAACGCTGAACTTCCCTATGATCAGTGTCATTCAATCATTCTTCCTGTGAATCATCACATTGCAGAACTACTCATTTGAGATTATTATCTTCATCATTTTCATATATTTTTCAATCACGATTTTGGTTCATAGACGATCTATCATGAAAGATCCAGAAATGCATCTGTAACTGTGCCAGATATATCCACCACTCTCGTCAACCACCTATTCATGGTGTTCAGCCAGACTTCCCAGTTGCCTTCACAAGAACTGACTTTGCTTTGCCGATTCTTACAAAATTAAACATTCGCACAAGATTCCAAACTCATATCAAGTCCTACCCAGCTATATTTGTTTGCTGTGCATCAAAGGCAGTCCACTTGGAAGTAGTCTCAGACCTGTCTATCGAAGCCTTCTTGGCCGCATTTGATTGGTTTGTTTCTCGCCCTGGCTTACCCCACTCGATGTATTCCAACAATGGAACCAATTTTGTGCAAGCTGATGCCGAATTGAATAAACAGCTCCAAGAATTATTGAACTATGAGCAGGTTAAAAACTTTGCTGCCAACCACAGTGTAACCTGGCACTTCAACCCCCCATCCGCACCTCACATGGGTGGGCTATGGGAATGGGTGGTGGGTATAATGCAGGCACACCTGTACTCAACGATTGGAGCCCAGGTGCTTATGTTTGAGGAGCTCACTACAGTATTGGTGCACATTGAGGGAATCATGAACTCTCGGCCAATCACGTCGCTTCCCACCTCGAGCAGTGCTACTGCAGTGTAAGCCCTCACTCTCGGCCACTTTCTCATTGGGCGACCATTGGTAGCCGCACCCAGTGACGCCTCTACACCGGACAAGTTGTCTCTAACCAAGTGCTGGGAACTGATAACTCAGATTCACAATACTTTCTGGAAGAGATGGGTGAGAGATTACCTCCACCTCCTCCAGAAACGCCAAAAGTGGTTGAACCATACTCCTAATCTTAAACTAGGAGACATTGTGCTGATTCAAGCTCAGAATGCTAGCATTATCCTGGTAACTAACATGTTCGCGTCACATGCATTGAATACCTTACCTAATATATTATAATGTAAAAAAACGTGTAAATTATTCATGTCGATTTTTTCTCTAACGCTAACAGGAAGTAAAAGATTACTGCAAGAAATATGTTATATGCTGATTTATAATAATAATTTTTCATTGCTTTATTTTTGGTGATTTATTTTGGTCTTTTGTGTCACGTGAATTCCAAGTAAGAAATTTTCTCATCCATTTTACAATTGTTTTTTTTTTCATTTTCAATAGGTTGATAATCTTTCTTCATTTTTTGTTCAAAATTTCTCGATTTTTTTTAAAATTTCAGCATCATGTCGCCGGCTGTCTCCTCAAATTATGGATTCCGATACTTGAGATAGAAGGGATTTTCATTTGAGCGAGGTCTTCAACATCATTACATGGTGAGTACTGAGTATTGCTGTATTATACCTATTTTTCGAAAACTGCTTGAAGCTTGATCATTTATTTTCAATGTGTTTATTTTATTTAAATTTCTCTCGGGCATTTTTTCATTATATGAGACGCAGCCAGGGATACCCGACCATATGTTGGAAAAGTAAATTTCAAGAAAAACGCAAATTAAGAAAAAATGA
>JAVBJF010000711.1:0-77714 GCA_033439095.1 Pseudococcus viburni | reverse complement strand
TTGTTTCAGTTTTAAATTATCTCCGGAACAAGGAGCTTTTGGGCTTCCCAAATTCAGCATTTTGAATACAGTATTGGCGGACACGTGTCCAAAAAAAGCATTTTGTAGGGCTCATAAGTATCGTGCCACAGATGGCTCGTGCAATAATTTGAATCATCAGCAGTGGGGCACTCCGGGAACAGCTTTACAACGTATTTTACCACCGAAATACGGCGACGGTTGGTATACCACAATTTGAGTGTTTTTTTTTTTTTAAATTTCATTTTATAAAATAATTGGTACAAGTATTCATTTTTTTAAACTGAAGGTGTGAATTCCCCGCGAACCCATAGTGATAGTGGAACTCCTTTGCCCAGTGTCAGAGTGGTGAGTGCAAATTTAGCTCAAGACCGAGACATACCTTCAGACAATTTTACACTATTGCTGATGCAGTTTGGACAATTTATTGATCATGACGTTACACATACGCCGATTAGTAGAGGTACGTATTGGCCTATTTGGAAAACAGAACTCTAAAATTAACTAGAATCTTTTGTACCTATGATTTATCTCCAGGACAGAGTGGATTTGGAATTTCATGTTGCCGTAATGGGAAACCTATCGATGCATCGTTACGTCACCCTGATTGCTATGCCATCGAAATGCCATCAAATGATCACATGTTCTCGAAATTTGGGGAACAGTGTATGGAATTCGTTCGTTCTTTGCCGGCTCCTAGGCCAGAATGTAATTTTGGCCCCAGAGAACAGGTAAAATTATTATTTCAAAATAAGGAAATACCTACTTCAAATCTTGTTTGCGGTCTCTACATCTCCTCTGATCATTTAAAGAAAGCTATATTTTAAAACTTCTGTTTTCCTGATGCAGATGAACCAAATCACTGGATTCTTAGATGGATCAGCAATTTATGCTTCATCACTGGATGTGCAAAAGGGACTTCGACAGCTCCAAGGAGGTAGAATGAAAGCACAGAATTTCAGAGGGAAATCACTGCTGCCGGCCAATCCTTCCGAATGTGCAGATGAAACTCAGAATTTAGCATGTTTCACTGCTGGTACCTATTCAAATTTCTTTTTTAGACCATTCACATATTCAGTGTTTTGATAATACTAATGCGCCTTCCAGTTAATGATACAGCAACCTTGTTTACATATAAGGGTAGATATGTTCATAGGGAAAGGGAGGGTTGAGGTAGTGATCGTTAGGTACCTTTCTTTGAAAATTAAAGAGGAAAGTACCTAGAAAGTTTTGTCTAGACCTTAAAACGACCTGGTAAGAATTTTCACATTTCTATGACCCCACATTTACCTCTACCCAAAAAAATTTTGAAAAATTGAAAAAATTTGATTTTTTTCAAAAAAAAGTTCTATGTGTATTAGGGTGGATCGAAAAAAAAAACATATCTTGGATTTCGACCAAATTTGGTGGGGTGGTTTACTTTGAGTGGGAGACTACCCAAAAAAAATTTGAGCCCCCCAGGTGCAAGGGGAGGGGAGCAGGGGGTGCTCAAAGTGCACCTCCTTTTGAAAAAACGCAGTTTTTTGTGTTTTTTAGAAAATCAAAATCGTGCGAGAAGCCGTCACAGCACTCAAAAGTTGCGATTTGAGTTTCTACAACTCCCTAAACCATCGCCGTCCTTCTCCGATCAAAATTCAGACTGCTACCAGGGGGTCCAAAAGTTGCAGATTGCAATATTTCAACAATATGAATTTTTCACTAAACTGGAATGATTTTTTTCATCAAGTAATTGAGCAAAAATTTTTTTTTCGATCACTGAAAGTAAATTTTGAAAAAAAATTATGAAAATTTTATGCACCAGTGCAGCCAACAGCGAATCGTAAAATTTAAAAATACAGAATTTATGCCAACTTTGAATTGATTACATTTTCGCTTGAAAATATTATGAATTTTTTTCACTCACTAGAAGTAAATTTGGAAATTTTTCGGAAAATTTTGTATATCAGTGTAGCCAGTTATAAATTCTACACTACGAAATTTACGTTAATTTCGAATTAATTTTTTTATTGTTTGAAAAATTCACAATAATTTTGTTTTCAGTCATCAGAAATGAAAATTTAAAAATTATTTTTTGAAAATGAAATTTGCCCCATTTCACGTTTGAGGATATAAAGCCACAATATAGAGTGAAAAATGGCCAGAAATGACCAAAAATTGCATAAGTGACCCCAAATTGCTATTGTGCAAGTGTGCGTTGGAAAAAAATGCATGTTCAGCATCAGGGGACACTACTCTATCGAACCTCACTTGAATTTTTTTGCCCGGGCCTAGGTCCAAAAATATCCCCTTTTGACCCCCCCCCCCCCCCCCCCCATAAAAAAGATCGACGCGGGATTCGAAAATTTTTCATCAACTCAATAAATTAGATGTGTAGGCATGGTATAAAATCTAGCGAACCAATAGCCCAACAAGTGGGTTTCTGAGGTTTTCGTGGTCGCTGAACTCGATTTTTATATTCATGTAACCCCTGGACCCAAATTGGGCCACAAAAGAGGGGGTTTAAAATTTGGTGAGATGGATCTTTTTTTTTTTGAAATAGCTCAGCCCTAAGGCCTCGTAGAAAAAATGTAACAAAATGAAAATGTTCGTCTTTTAACGCTCTACAACGTTTGTTTGAACCAATGTTTCGAATTTTTCACTGTAGCTGAGATATTCCAGGGGGAAAATGCAACTGTTTCTACAGGGGGTCCACCCCCCCACTTTGAGATGAGGGATCGGTTTCTTATTCTACATAGTAATCGGATGTACTATGCAAAAGAGCCGCTCCTAAAAGTCGATGAACCCGGTTTTTGGTGATTTTTTCTGATAATGGGAAATTTTCAAAATTGATTTTTTTCTGAAGCCTCGAACTCCCTTCCATGAGGTTGTAGGAAAAAATGGTAAATAAAAAAATTGTTCGTTTTTGAATTCTCTACAATTTTTGTTTCAACTTTTTTTTTCGTAAAGGTGTAATTTCAAAAGTTATAGCCGAAAAACCAAAATTTTAAGCCCCTCACCCCCCAAAGGGGAACAAAATATTTCCCGATTTTAGCGAAAATCGGGCATGTTGAAATACACCCTCTACAAAGCTTATATACGAACTTCCCCGTTTCCGGGAATTTTTTTTGGGGTCAAAACCTAAAATGACCGTACTATTAGATTGAAATAGGCGACTTAAATTTTTTATACAATAGAAGAGATTAGAGAAATGGCGTTTGCACCATTGCGAGAGAAAAAAAGTTCTGATGTTGAACAAAATGTGGATATATTACCTACCTGAGTATACCTGAAACTTTTTTAAAAATTTCAATTTGAAAATCGAAAAAATGCAAAATACACGAATCAATTGGGTCCCTTTAACGCTTGATCATGGCAACCGCATTCACAAGTAAGGATATCGAGTTGCTGTATTGAAAGGTGGAAGGATTTTAAGAAATTCGACCAAAACACAAGGTTGGATGGATATGAGATACCTAATACTTATAATTATAATTGGTCATTGTCTTCGTATTTATTTCCATCCTTTGATTTATGTTCTAGGGGATGGAAGAGTTAATGAAGTTGTTGAGTTGGCTTTACTTCATACCATAATGTTGAGAGAACACAATCGAATTGCCAGTGTATTGGCTCAGCAGCATCCAAATTGGAGTGATGAAGCATTGTTTCAAGAAACACGAAGAATAGTGGTTGCAGAAATTCAGCATATAACGTACAACGAATATTTACCAATTATTTTAGGTGAACTGCATATTTTAATTTTTTCTTTTTGGTTTCTGTCCAATTTACGTATAAATTATCCACTAATAGCTTTTTATACACATAATTCAATTTTGCATTCTCTAAACCTGAAAAAATTTTACAGGAAGTCAATACGTAGACACATTCCAATTAAAGTCTAAAAATTCTGGCTGGACCAACTTATACGATCAAAATTTGAATCCTGGAATTACTAATGTATTTGCTACAGCTGCATACAGATTTGGACACACTTTAATACCATCGAACATTCAGTAAGTGTTTGTGGAGGCTAAATAGGTACCAAAAACCCTATTTTGTTACAATTTCAAAAGTAGACGTACCACTCACCGAGCAGATCCAATTTACTTGTAGCTGCTCTAGATACGTATAATCGTAAGTGGTGTTGGTATCAATTTAGAATGGAATAATATTGTTATTTATTTTTCGAAAAAAGTGATACGACGAGCCATACTAGTCTAAATTACATTTCGTAGCGAAGCTGTTGTAAAAATTCAACTAAAAATAAGAGTTTTTTGTTTTGTTTTCATTTTTCTCTGGCAAAACGCAGCGCTTATGGAAAATTTGGTAATATTCGGGAAAATTTACAACTGAGTAAACAACATTTTGCTCCTTTTTCACTCTACAAAGAAAGTGGAATTGACGATTTCATTCGTGGGTTTTCTTTTCAAAGTTGCCAAATGGCCGACAGATTTTTCTCCAGAGAAGTAAGTTATATCTTTGAAGGTTTTTTTTGTGGGATTATCCTCGTAAGTAAAATATACGCTCTTTATTTTCTAGATAACTGACCACTTATTCCAAGGTAATCTGAATTTCGGATTAGATTTAGTTTCTTTGAATTTACAACGTGGTCGTGACCATGGTTTACCGCCATATAACGATTGGAGAGAAGTATGTGGACTGAAACGAGCAAACCGATGGGAAGATCTCGAAGATACGATGGATGTTGAGGTGGGTAATTTACTAATACTGTTCCAGCGAAAGAATTTTTAAATTTTTTCAGAAAAACATTGCATTTTAGGGCTGATCTTTTGATTTGATTTTTTTTATTTTTATAAAAGTTAGCCCAACTCGCATGTAAAGTCCTTATATTTAAAAAAAACTTGAATTTAAAAAAAATATATGGTCTTGGTAGGTTAAGAATTATTCATGCGAGATGAAAATACCATTAGTATCATTTTTTTTAAAGTACCTGCCTACTTACCAACTTGAAAAAATCACTTTTCCATTTTTCAAATTTCTCAATAAAAACAGGGAAAAACTGAGAAAATTCTTCTTTAGTTGTTTATTTTTATCCAAAAAAATTGTTGGCGAGAATTTTACAACCTTGTCCCTTCTTTCTGTCACAATCAGATTTTTAAAATAAAGAAAAATACGAACGTAAGTACCTACCTAGCTTTCAAATTTTTTTTGAACAACCGATATTTTCTTTGGATAAAATATTCATATCAAAACTATTTCAAAAAAATATGGTGAAACTTTTTTTTTTTTCATTGTTTACTTACTGAAAATTTAAAAATCGTAAACAATTGATTTTTTAAGTATCCCTGAAAAATGGGATGAAGGTGAAAAATGAATATGAATGGTTGATATTATTGTAAAACATTCAAAAATAGGTAGGTACCTATTAAAACTTTTTTTCTGCGAAAATTTTTCATTTTTTTGTCAATTTTTCAAAATAATGTTAATTAATTTTTCAAAAAAAAACATCAAATTTTCAATATTTCGGAGATGTAAAAAATCAACAGAGCGAGTGAAATTTTTACCTCACTTTTTTGAGGTCTATAGATACACTGCATTCAATCAACCTTCGAAGAAAACTGCAGTTTATTTCATAATCGTATTTATACGTATTGCAGACTATCGAACGATTAGCCTCAATTTATAACAATGTAAACGAAGTTGATCTATATGTTGGTGGAGTTTCTGAAAAAGCCACCGCTGGTGCACTTTTGGGTCCAACTTTCGTTTGTCTCATCGGCGATCAGTTTTCAAGATTAAGACGAGGTGACAGATTTTTCTATGAAGAAGGGGGACAACTTTCATCATTCTCAGAAGGTAAAAAAAGTTGCAATATTGAAAAGTAGGTACCTATCTCTAACTAGAATTATAAAGTATAGATCTACGCTTCATCTCATCGGTGATCTATTTATTATTTCTTAAAAATTGATTTCACGTATTTACTCGACTTATTTTATTCACCGATTCCAGCACAATTGAAGGAATTGCGAAAAGCTAGTCTGGCTCGAATCCTGTGCGATAATTCTGATAATTTAGTAGTCATGCAACCGTTATCATTTTTCAAGCCATCGCTTCTGTACGTAAAAAATTAAACATATTGTTTTTATTCTGTTCAGTATGATTACTTAAGAATTTTGTCTCTTTTTTTTTTAGGAATCAAAGAGTTCCTTGTGATAGTCAAGCCATTCCTAGAGTTGATTTAAGGGCCTGGGCCAATGAGGTCTCAGCAGTGCCATAAGTAAACTACGTGATATGAAGTTAAAGTCATGATGGAGTTACTGATGCATTTAGATAGTTTTAAAATGAATTGTAAATCAAAAATAGTTTGAGTTTTGATGTTAAATTAAAATTATGCAGCTACATATGAGATTCTTCAACATATCTACTTTGGTTATCCAAGTAGAATGAATGTTTAATTTTTTTAGATTGTGGTAAGTAGGTAAGTACCTACATAAAGTGATTTTCAACTTTAAAAATAGTTGTGAAATGGTCTTAAAAAGACGTGGTAAAAATTTAAATTTTTCGGGTCTATGTTTAACCCTCGTCAGATGTTCAAAGTTTTAAAATTAATTTATTTTTCAATTTTTCTTGAGGTTTTTGTGCTTTTTTGTGGATAGTTGGTCGTGTATTACATAATTATGACTATACTGAAAAGTAAAAAAATTCCTGATTTTTTTCGATTTTTTTATATGCGACTAAAAATTCCGTTTTCGGAGACGAGTATTTTGAAAATGAATTACAAAAAAAAAATTACGTAGACTTTGATCGATTTTATTTTATGAGGTTGATTTTTACTCCAGATGACCCAAATTAAAACTTTGAAAGTCTTTAGGTACCTACCAACTATAAATTCTAGAACGCTGATCTTAAATTCCATGAAAATAATTTTAGAGTTGAAAAAAATAGGAAAAAACGTTGCGAGTTGGTTCGAAAAAAATTCAAATAAATTTAAAGTGGGAAAAAAATTCAAGAAAAATTTCAAGATTGAAAATAGTTTTGAGAAAAAATTCAGAAAAAGTATAAACATGAAAAAAATTCAGAAAATTTTAGGTTGAAAAAATCTCGGCGTTGAAAATACCTGTTTAAAAAAAAAATAAAAGTTGAAAATAATTCAAAAAAACAGGAGAAAATTAAAAAAATTCTCAAGTCGAAAATTCTGAGCTGAAAGAAATTTTAGAGAAAATGAAGGGATCAATTCGTACATACCCCGAAGAAAAGAGAATCAATTCGCTTATCTTTTCACTTGAATATTTCGTTGGGAATCAACTCATATACCTACAGCTCATAAAATCCCATCCCCTAGTCATACTACGACTAACCATCCATAAAAAAGTACCTACAAAAAATAGGGGTAACATTTTAACAAAAAAATCGACTTACGTATCGTAATATAAGTTTTCGATGGCGCCAATTTGAAATGGGAAAAGAAATTACGATATGTAAGTAGATTTTTTTGTTAAAATGTTACCCTTTCCACTCAATGGGCTCACTCATGGACATTCCTTCGCTTTAATCGAAAAATCGATAACGTATTTGAAATCAGCGCCTTTGAAAACCTAGATTTCGATACGTATGTCGATTTTTTTGTTAAAATATTACCCCTTCCGTTAAATAGTCACCCCCCCCCCACTTGCATTTAATAAAAAATCATCGACTGATCTGGATCGAAGAACGTCAGAAAACATTATTCAGTAATTTATTCTGCGATTAGGTGGCGAAAAAAGTTGTAAAACTAATTTCACTTTCAAAGTAGTCAAAATTGGGCAAAACGCTAGTCAAAAATTACCCCTTTCACCCATACAGAGGGGATATAAGAGATGCCTCTGGGCCTGTACTTATTCCGTTGGACCTGTTACTACTCAGAAATCGCATAAAAAACTTCGACCCACAAATATGATCTCGTATATAATTAAATAATTGTGATTTTTACCCAAAAATGTGAAAAATCGGTCCAATTTCAGCACCTTTAGATCCCTCTGTTCACTCAGAGTAGGGGCATGGAAAGCTGGAAAAGGTCAATATACCGGTAATCCACCCGTAGATTTCGAAAATCAGGTTGTGCAAAGTTGAAAAAAATGTGATTTTTAGGCAGTTTTGAGGGAAAATGCGAAAACACGAGTTGAGAAATCTCAAAGGGTACCCCCAGTTAAAATAGGTGAATCGTCCTAAGAGCTACTTTTTTGAAACTGACCATCAGACATTATTAGGGACCCCAAAAAATAATTTTAGGCTGTATTTTCATCCTCCCATCTCACTCCCCTTCACCCCACCCCCCAAAATATCGAATTTTCGTAAAAAAAATCTTATCGGAACCTAATGAACCAAAAATTCTGAAATTTATGTGGTGTATACGGGGAGTGGTGACCAACTTTTGAGAATTTTTTCAGATTTTTTTACGCCGCCTTCTAGCCAAAATCCCACTTTGAAAACTTAAAATCGCTCTAATTTCGAAACTAAAAGACATACATTTTTTCTTTTTGGCACAAATATAGTCCTACCTTGGTACAAAATAATGATATTTTTTTCAGATTTTTAGCGTTGGGAGAACAGACGAAAAAAATGCGGGTTTCTATTCAAAAATGCTCATTTCGTCATTCACGCAACCAAAAATTTTGAAAATATTCATGTGGTATGAATGGAGAAAGGTAACAAATGTTTGAGAATTTTTTATGATTTTTTTGCAATGCATTCCAGCCAAAAACCCACCCTCAAACTTTTAAAATTGCTCCAATTTCAAAACTATAAGGCAAACATTCGTTCTACTTTTTAAAACTAACCATCACACATAATTAAGGATTCCAAAAAAATCGTAGGATGCATATTCCACCTCCCATCTCACTCCGTTTCACCTCCATCCTCCCAATATTTAGTTTTGTCAAAAAATCCCATTTTGGATTGCAAAAAAATCATAAAAAATTCTTAAAAATTTGTTATCATTCCCCATTCATACCATATAAATATTTTCAAAATTTTTGGTTGCGTGAATGACGAAATGAGTATTTTTGAATAGAAAACCGCATTTTTTCGTCTGTTCTCCCAACGCTAAAAATCTGAAAAAAAATCATTATTTTGTACCAAGGTAGGACTATATTTGTGCCAAAAAGAAAAAATGTATGTCTTTTAGTTTCGAAATTAGAGCGATTTTAAGTTTTCAAAGTGGGATTTTGGCTAGAAGGCGGCGTAAAAAAATCTGAAAAAATTCTCAAAAGTTGGTCACCACTCCCCGTATACACCACATAAATTTCAGAATTTTTGGTTCATTAGGTTCCGAGATAGGATTTTTTGACGAAAATTCGACATTATGGGGGGGGGGGGGGGTGAAGGGAAGTGAGGTGGGGGGTTGAAAATACGGTCTAAAATAATTGTTTGGAGTTCCTAATAATGTCTGATGGCAAGTTTCAAAAAGTAGCTCTTAGGCCGATTCACCTATCTTAACCGGGGGTACCCTTTGAGGGACTTTTCTCACTTGGATTTTGAAAGTAATGATATTTTTGAACTCAGCGGAATTCAATCATATGAAAATAACACCAAAAAAGGGTCGATAGTCCAATTTTGAAAAATGGGGGGGTCTTAACTCCCCTTCAAACTCCCCCACCCCTTCCTATGGGATTTGGTGATGGCCTCCTGGCCTCTAAAAATTCGTTTTGATGTCCTTGTTCACCATACCAAATTTCACGCCTCTATCACCTTTTGCAGTTTACTTGTAGTTTGCCACTGGACTAAGCAAGAATTTATTCAATATCGTTACCAAATATTTGGTACAGCCTGTTTCAATATTTTGTCAAGCACGTACTTATTCGTAGATCTACGATATCGTGTGTTTTTTAAAAACTTTTCACTTTTAAAACGAATAAGTGGTATCTGTGATTTAAAACGAATTTGTAACATCGAGTTGCAAAACAATCCGGTGCATGGTTCGTTTTTGGAATATTGACGAATATCTATTCCCAGAACATACCGCTGAGGCATCGACAAGACGATTTATTACAACTTCAAATGCAATCGAATAAATAAGCAGCTGAACAGTTGGCGAGTACTTTTTACATAATCCATATCGATCTACACAATTCATACATAGAATACTCGAATGCAAATAACACACATCAAAGATACGAACGTTGGAAAGTAAAATACCAAGTATTTCATTTTCGACAGCGGAAGTTTTCTTCAAGTATCTCTCAAACAGTATGTACACTATCGAACGATAATTATTCAAAAAGTAATTGAAATTTTATTTTAGAAATCGTTTAAAACGAGGATCTAAAACTTATCGTACTCGTGTCTCGTATCATTAACCTTGATGTGTAACGCATAGGCAACTGCTATGTCATTTATCACTCGATGTTTACAGCGTCGTTCCTGCCGTATTACCAGATACCATTGCGATGCGAATTTGACTGCTCTTTTATAAAGTTTCATTAGTCATTGTAAGTAGCTAGGTACCCGTCTATCAGAAAAAAGATTACGTCGAATATAAATCTGCATTATAAATGCAACTGAATTCCAGACGCGAATATTTTTCATTCGCGTACCACTGTGGCTCGATTCCGTTATGAAAATCACGACACCAGTCGACACATTAATTTATTTTTAAGCCCTAATTTTAATCGATTAAATATTACAAGGGTAGCTTTAACCCAGTAATATCCACAATTCACACGTAGGGTATACATGGTACGCTCTACAAAGGCCAAAAAGGGTGCTACACACCTAAGAACAAATTAATAATTTTGTGTACCTATGTATAAGGAATAAATAATTTATACTACGTTTTCCACGATTGGAATTGTCAACGTTTCCTGTGTGTATCTTCTAAATATGTATACGTGTAATAGTAGAATTTACGCTTAAAGGAATTTGAATCTCTCGATTTCATTGCATAGATTAACTTGTCTTCGTGTACGTACCAACTCTGTGCTGTTCGGTACGATGAAGAAGCGCGTCTTCGTAATTGTTTGAAGATACCATTTGGATGTGAACGTTTCTATTTCGTAATCTAATTGTAAGCATTAATTCTCATTATGTGCAAGATGAGATAAGTTCGTTCGAGATGAAACGACTCATTAAGTAATCTTATTCAATTCAATGTAAAGAAATTACAATATCGTTGAAAATTTTCGACTATGAAGTACATAGGTAAAAGTATGCCTATCTTCGACACGTTCGAATTTATAATTACATAAAAAGAAAAGAACAGATGTAATAATTGAAGATACCACGTTTTCAACCTTTATTCAACCTTCTCTTCCTTTCTTTCCTGCGCTGCGCTGGTTGCAATTAACCAGCTCCTTCTCAAAACAAGCAGATATGGGGTTACCCAGGAAAAAAAAAATCAAAAGTTCTGTTTGTATGTAGTTTTCATTTTTACACATTTTTGTAACCCATTTGCGAGTTTTTAACGTTATGTTTTTAACTAAATTCAATTTTCTTATCGCTACGGTACCTATTACTAATACCTACGAAAAAAGAAACCATTAGGTGCGCGCTGCCGTATACTGTAATTACTTTATCGTACATTAACTGCGTTAAATGTTAATAAAATTACTAGCTTTGGGTAAATATAGGTATAAAATTTATAAATTTTATAAAACAGTAACGAAGCAACAGGGAAAAAACAAAACATCTGAAATCTGCGACCTAATGGAGGTTCTACTTGGGCCAAGCGTTGAGTATAGATTTGGGGTACTTGTCTGCTGATAGGCGCAGGCAAAGCTGTTTTTAAAAGTCGTAACTGTAGTGGTTGCGAGAATTACGATATTGGTTGCAGTTTTTTTTTCCTCGGAGGGAGAAATGTGTTTTTTCACATTTGTCGCTGGTTTTTTTTAGGTCGGAGAGGGTGTAATTGACGATGCGCAAATTTCGTTTTGAGTATATCTGCGGGTATTTTTCTCGTGTAATTTCATTTCGTGGATTTTTTCCGTTTCGTGAATGGTAGGAAATAAAAAGTGAAAATTTAGGAATATCAACTACTTATTTTCAAGCCAAATAATTTTTGGTTTTTTTGGTTGAGCTTGTACGGCCAGAAAGATGTATTAAGCTTTCATTTTAATTGATCAATTTGTACCTATCAATAAGATTGGGAAAGAACCGAAGTTCAAGTGGATCGAGAAAAAGAATTGGGGGGGGGGAGAGGGAGGAAGAAGACATTTTTTGTATCAAAATTTTTGTTGGAATTTTTTAAAGGAGGGTGGTTCAAATCAAAATGAAAAACGAGATGCTAATTGACAACAACGTCAATTTTTAAAACTGGAAAAATGAAGTGGATAATTTTTAAAAGAATTTTCAAAAATATAGTTATTTTTCGCAAATAAAGACGCGAGGACAAAATTTTTCTGGGAAATTTCATTTTTAAAACAAATATGTGAGTCTGGATGCTGAAACCACCATTAGGTGTCAAAAATTGGTTTTTGAGTAGAGGTTCCCCCTTGATTCTGCTCTTTCTAAAAGGCGTAAAATCAGTATCAACTCAAAAACCAATTTTGGACGCCTAAGGGTTGTTTCTTTATCCAGGCTCACATATGATCATTTTTTCTACATTTTGCCCGTCATCGTTTTCGACAATTGGGGAAATCCTTACCAGTAGATCTTTCACAGCTAAACTTGGTGTATTTTTGACTGATGAAATTTCAAAATTTTTCGTATTCAACGGGAAAATTTTCATTGAAAAAATCCACCATTTTTTGTAAATTTTCCAACTAGATTCCGATTCAAATTGTTGAGATTGCTGTGACATGAAATTTTTGAAGGAGAAGGGGAGAAATGATCGACTAAAATAATTCTATAGCTACCTGTTACCTATGATATTTAGATGATTTGTCAAAAAAATTAATTAAAGCAATTTCCGATTTTTTGAAATTTTGAAAATGAACAAATTTTTTCTATACTTAGGTATAATTTTAAGGAAGAATATCAATTATCGGAGAAATAAAGTGAGGGTGAAAATTTCTGGATGAAAATCATTTTTAGGACCATGAAATAAAGTAAAAAATATATACCTACAGATACGGATCGATTAATTATTATTGAAGCTGGTAATCATGAAAAATTTTGAAATTCTCCTCCAAAAGTAAACTTTCATCAAATTCATTGAGAAATTCTATTGCAATGGAAACGATTATATGGAATAGTAAAAGAGGCTTTGGAGGAGGTACGATTTTTTTTCTACACGTCTGTTATCACTGTGTGCTGAACTTCGTTACTTTTTCAACTCTTGAAATTTTTTTCTCAAATCTAAAAATATTTTCAACTATAAAAATTTTTTCTCAATTCTCAGAACATTTTCAACTTAAATCTCACCCCCTCCCTCAGACATTATTTTTCAACTCGAAAATTTCGTTCACTGAAATAAAAAATTTTCACAACCCTGAAATTTCATCCTCAATTTTTTTTATTCTAGAAATTGTATATTTTGGCCGAAAAAAAGGAATGCATTAAATTTATTTTCCCACTTTACAACATGAAAAACGATTCAACGATACAATGAACAAAAAAAGTTTTCTGGAATACATCACACCATCAGTGTAGTAACAACACATCTCAAAAAAGTAAAAAATTTCTCGGTTCTTTGAACGATGAAAACAAAAAAAATCGCATTAATTTTTTTGTGGAGATCCTTTGCAATTTTTCATGTACTTTCCAATGGTGTTGACAGAATTTCGCATTTTTGAAAATTGAGAAACATTTTTAGAGTTGAAAATATTTTGAGAATTGAGATGAAAAATTTTAGAGTTGAAAATAATTCGGGAATTGAGAAAAAACATTTTAGAGTTGAAAATATTTTGAGAATTGAGAAAAAAATTCTAGAGTTGAAAATATTTTGAAAATGGAGAAAAAAAAATTAGAATTGAAAATATCTTGAGAATTGAGAGAAAAAATTTAAGAGTTGAAAATTTATGTATTTTGAGAATTGAGAAAAAAAATTTTAAGAGTTGAAAAAGTAACGAAGTCCAGTACACAGTGATAACAGACGTGTAGGGAAAAAAATTTTACCTCCTCCAAAGCCACTAGACACTCGTCTAAAACGTAGTCTCGATCGTAATTAAAGAATTTTTTGAAAAGTAATGAGTAATTGGAGCTATCTTGGGGCAGAAGAAAAAATTTAATTCATCCTTCCTTCCATTCCATTTGATTCAGCCCAGAATAAAGTGCAGTTGAATTTTGCTAGACTCCATTACAACTTTTATTCCAAATTATGGATATTACATAGGATAACTTCAATATTGTGGTCATACTGGTCATGTGGTCTTCAACGAACTACACTCAAAATTATTCGAGGAAGGGATAAGTAACTCTAAAAAGTGAAAATGAAAATCGTAAATTGAAATTGATTTTCTCCACTTTTTTCAACTCATTAGATGAAGAAAACCCAAAATTGGGTTCGTAGTGTAGGCAAAGAGAAGGAGAGCTAAAATTTAAAATTTATTATTTTTTATTGTATTTTTTTCAAATTCAAAAGCAATGTCTTCAATCATACTTATCTTATTAAAATACGAGTACATTACTCTATAAACAAAAAATTTTGTAATTTTTGAGAGGCAAGCCCCCTCCCTCTCCCTTGAGTAGAGTCTGAACTCAATTCTTGGAAACCAAAAAAACTGTGGTTTCATTTTCATATCATGTGCGTGAGTGAGCAATTTGAATTCCTTAAAAATAAAGAAATCTTCAAATTTGAGATCTGCAATTTTTCAACCTTCTTGTAGAGGGCAAAAAGTGACACTAATTTCAACGTAAATATAGAACCTTAAATTTCACTTTCATCCAAAAGTTGCAAACAAAAACCAGTTGTTTTTTTAAATGGTACCTAGTACCAACCACTTTTAAGACCACTAGTTTCACCTCCGTTATGGCTAGGAGGCTTAAATTTTTTCTGTAAAGTTCTTCTTCTTCGTCGAAGTAAACTCATTCGCCAAATTTGTAGAAATCCGAGATATGTGTTTTTTCACTTCTACCTACTGAACACATCGCAACTAGATTCTAATTTTTCTTGCACTTGAAAATCAATTTGACTGTTCAAGGAGGACAACTCGGTAGGTATACTCATTTTCATCTGATTTGTTTCGATCTTGGTTCTGCCCCCAGCAAATTTTACGAATCTCCATTTATCAATTTTCTGCAAACTGATTAAATCTTTACAGAAAACTTAGTATACCCACTAATAATGCTTCCTACGTAGAAAAACAATATTTTTTCATGCGGCACAGCGGCAGAGTTGAACGCAATTTCAACAAATTTTAGGCATAAATTTTGAAACATTTGTCAATATTTTCTGAGAATTTTACCAAAAATTAAAATAATTCTCAGACAATTTTTTCTTCTTGAAATCTGATACTGTTCGCAAATCGCCTTCACTCGTAAATACTAATTTACACTTAAATACCTACATAATATAAAATGTATATATTCTGTGAAATGAAACTAGTTGATACATTTGGTTTGCTTCTGTACACTAATCCAGCGACTTGATGAAATAGAGTAGGAGAGAGGGAGTTCAAGGCTCAGCGTGCTCTTCAACCTTTTGGTGACATAATTTATTCACCTCGTGTTTTCCACAGTATA
Organism: Pseudococcus viburni; assembly: GCA_033439095.1. NCBI lineage: Eukaryota > Metazoa > Arthropoda > Insecta > Hemiptera > Pseudococcidae > Pseudococcus > Pseudococcus viburni. Next base: position 62,165 of record JAVBJF010000711.1, on the reverse strand, counting down.
CAAATTACTTAATACCTAAGATGTACGTTTCATTTTCAGGGGTTTCATAAAAACATAATCTCGCGTCAAAATTGGCATTATAAAATGATTTTTAAACATTCGATTATTAATTTTTATCGATTCCGTTTTTTTCTCCGAGTCTTCGCGTATTCGGACCGAAGAATGTGTGAAATGAAATTGATATTGTTGGGCTATATAGGAACGTGTAAGTAGGAGATATCAACAGGTTTTCCGTATTTAAAATATTTTACGAGTATTTTAAATATCTGGTTTGGATCCAGGTTGTGCTGAACCGATACCTTGCTTAGCGTCAAGGTCAAATGGTTGGCCCATTGTGTCCCTTTTCGCCTTTCCCATCGTGATATAAGATGTATTCAGTATTCACACACATTTGACGAAAAGTAAAATAATTGGGAGCAATGACTCGAAATTCTAAATCTAGGTATAATGAAATTATTTGGGTTAAGAAGCTGGCGAGTTTACAAAAAAAAAATTGAAATTTTTTGAATAAAATTTGAAATTGGTAAAAATTTAAAAATTTGGTTAGTATGTTCAAATGAGACGATGTAAAAATTTTTAATTTCCAGTGATGGGAAACTGAACTGATATCATGTTTCAGTTTCAGTTTTCAAAACTTTTTAGTTTCGGTTTTCAGTTTTGGTTTGCAATTTTTTTTTTAAATATCAGTTTCCTTTTGCATTTGCTGAAAGTTCAATATTTATTTGAGGTTTTTTTTTTTTTTTTTTTTTTAGAAAAAGTGACCACTTGGTCATAAAAGTATTCACTGAATTCTGAATCTGTATGAAATAATTACGTTTCAAATGAGCTATTTGTGACCTTTTCTTTTTCATGCAACATTTACGATTTTATTGTAAGATTTTGAAATTTGTTGTTGGAAAACGCGTTCCAAGTTGAACTTTTGGAGTGAAAATTTTAAATAAAAAATTAACTCAAAACTATTTCAAAAACTATGCCTTTCAGAAAAATCTAACCACTCATATCAGATAGAAAATTTTATTCTCTACAACTTTGGTTTCCATCATTTTTGTCATAGGATGCTTAGTTCGCTCAGAAATGTCACTTTTTGGTAGGCAAGGCACAAAAAAATGAGATTTTTGGATAGAATTTAGAAAAGTTTAAGCTGCTTTAATTTATGATTCGTGATTCGAAATTTTTGTACTTTTCTAATAAGTGGTAATCATTTTACGAATAATTTTTTTTAAATATTTTTTCTTTCTGATAATTTATTCTTGATTTCTTTTGTTTCTTGATATTTTTTCGAAATTTTTACCAAATCTTGATTTTTTGTTGACATTTTTCAACTCTTAAAATTGTTTCTCATAATTTTTTCCAACTTCGAATTATTTTCTCAAACCTTTTCTTACTTCGCATTTTTTCTGTGAATTTTCATTTTTTTTCACTTGAATTCAAAATTATTTTTCCAACTTATGACTTTTCTCAATTTTTTTCAACTTTGAATTAATTTTTCTCATACATTCTAAATTTCGTTTACCCAAAAGAAATCAATTTCAATTCATTCGTTCAGTTATATATATTGAAAATTTCTTTTGGGTGGGAAAGTGGGAAACAAAATTTAGAATTTATGAGAAAAATTAATTCAAAGTTGAAAAAAAATTGAGAAAAGTATTAGGTTGGAAAAATATTTTTGAATTCAAGTGAAAACAATGAAAATTCATGCGAAGTAGCAGACGATTTGAGAACATAAATTCGAAATTGGAAAAAATTATGAGAAAAAATTTTAACAGTTGAAAAATGTTGACAAAAAATCAAGATTTGGTAAAAATTTCGAAAAAAATTAGGAATAAATTTCACGATTAAAACTTGTCGATTAAAAAAATTTTCAGGTGGGAAAATTTTGAAGAAAATTTTAAAGAAATGTGAAGTAAAATTTTTCGGTAAAATTGTGTCGACCTGTGTAATAAAATAGAAAAAGAAACTGAATTCAACTGAAATTCATTTCAGTTCCAGTTTCAGTTTTTTTTTTCAGTTTTCAGTTTTCAGTTTCAGTTTCCCATCACTGTAAATTTCCATTATTCTAGTCAATAAAAATTTCTTAATAAAAATTTTCAAAATTCAATCATAATTTTCGTTGTTAAAAAAAAATTGGATTGGGAAAGTTGTCCTCTCTGGCTCTTTCAGGTGCATAATATTCACACACTCTTCTATTCGCGATCTCACCCAAACATGACGATAATGGACACACCGAAGTGACCACACAACCATGCTCGGTCTTTGGTAAACATGGCGATGGCTCGTGCTATTCTTCGGTTAAGTACTTACGCATTTTAAATTGATACAACATCGCTGAAAACAAAAGAGATAGTTTGAAAATTTCGCCTAAGTAGGTAATATATTATAAAAGTCGACTTGGAAAGGGTGTCTGGCAATGGCGGCAGTAGTAATAATGAAATTACTGCAGTTTGCCTTACCGTTGATGATGCCTTTTGTATTAACGAACAGCGGAGAGTTTTAACGCTGCATAACTGATTGCTTGTTTTTCTACGAAAATAAATACCGTGAACGTGCGGTTGCCGGTTGCGACTGCAGACGTGGATACGATTACGTATACTAGGTAGATATTTGGAAAATTTTATTCGTAAAACATTCATAATTTACGTACCACATCAGTTGCAGTAAACGCACCAACTAAGATATAGATGAGAAAATTACGATGAGAATTAGGGCTATTGTTTAATTTCAAGACACCAGAATGAGGACAACAAAAGTGCGGCTAACAATTAATTACGAGGCGCGTGAGAAGTCGACTTTACACGTGTTTACAATTCTTATCATTTGCCTACAAGCCAATTTGCATGCAAAATATACGAAAACCATTTCCCCTTTAGCTAGTTACACGTTTACGCGGGATTAAAAGCATTACCGTCGTACTGGTGAAAGTAACGCGCCTGCTTGTGAATAACTTAAACATCCAGCAGATGATCATTTTTTAATACTAGCGAAGAAAAAAAACAAAAATCGAAAATACATAGGTATTTTTTTGCGCAGATATGTGTGGTTACCTTGACACATTCGATTTTGTAATATCTATAATGTGTTTTTGTGACTGGTCTATTTTGTAGAAAAGGATTAGGCCCCCTCATCTCCTTTAATGATTTCAGTCACTTACCATATATCACCGATGTATTAGCATTTTTTTAATCATAAAAATTGTAAAAATGCGAAAAATTACTTTTAAAAAAAATGTTGTAGTGAAAACACAGTTGTGATCGGAGATGGGACAAAGAGGATGATCATCCTCATGAAGTTGAAAATATTTTACTTCGCTTTGAAAATTGTTTTTTATTTTTTTAATTTTCAGCATGATTTTTCGAAAAAAATTTGTTCTTTCTTCACTTGGTAGAAACCATATCATTTTTCGAGTTTTCTTCGTTTAAACTCATTTTTTTTTCATCTTTTGACATAGTCACATTTTAACACAACGTATTCCTCTTTCCTTTTAAAAAAAAATCATATTACGCTATTCGAGTAAAAATTACAAAAAATTGGCAAGTTGAGTTTACTATTTGAAAAAATTAATGAGGATTTCATTCCAGAAATTACAAAATACATACTTACCCACCTGAGAAATAAAAAAAATTTCCTTGAAGTGAAACGCTTCAATAAATTTCCCAAAGACCAAAAAATTATTTAGGTTCTTTCGTTTTTTTTGAAAATTATTTGTGGGGGGGAGGGGGTGAGAGAGGTTTATTGCAAATAATTTGTTATTTTTATTTTAGAAACGGGTTGACTTCTTTGATTTTTTTGGAAGGTAATTGGTTTTTTGAGTTTTTTTCCTTTGCAGATATTTCAATTTTTTTTTGGTTTTAAATGATCTTGTTTATTCTGAAAACGATGATTTTTTTTTTTGTTTCAAAAGAGTTGATTTTTATAATGTTCTCCAAGAAATTATTTGTTTATACTTGGGCTATTCCATACTAAAACAAACAGACCAAAAGTGAAGTCGGGTCTTCCGATTTCACTCATTTTTTTTTACAAGTTCCCCTCGGTGGTCTAATCACAAAAGCACGATATTTTTTTTCTTAACCCTCAAGAAAGCGGGCGGGGGGGCCTCGAAATTTTTATGCAATTACGATTTTTACCCAAATTACCCAACTTTGAAGGCGCATATCTCAAGATAGGTTGTACTTGGGGGAAAACTGTTTGCGGGGTCTGAAAGAGAATTAATAGGAGATTCAAACCCAGTTATCATATTTTGAAAAGCTCAAAGTTGAACTTTGGTGGTGGTAGCTCAACTTTCATGATGAAAACAAAAGATGAAAGCTACCATTTAAAAATCTGAAAAATTACAGTGAAGAGCCCTTTTCACCCTATTTTCAACCAACAAATTTTCAAGATGAGATCTCTGTACCTCTGGGGGTACAGGGGTCCACAATTTTGACCAAAATTCAAAAAAATCGAAAAAGTAAAGTAACACATTGATTACTACTAACTCGAAGGCGCTGATTTTGAATATGTACTCAGTTTTTTCATTTGACCCCCCTGATGACCCCACATATTAGACCCCTTGATGGTCAAAATTCAAAAAAATGAAAAATAACGTGCGACCTGTCGTTTGTTAAGTTTTTGAGGGCGCTGAGTTCGAAAATTTGCTTATTTTTTGGATTTGACCCTTTAATGCCCCTTTAGCCCCCCAATTTTGGGGAAAACTATCCTGAGAAACGAAAATATCGTGTGGGATATCGATTTCAACTAATTTGAGGGCGTAGAATTCGAATATCGACTTACTTTTTGATCTGACCCCCTCCCCGTGCTCCAACTGACCCCTTCCTCCAGTCATCGGTGATCAATATAAAATTGAATATTTCAAAAAATTGCAGGGAGTGGGTCGAATCAAAAAGTAAGTCGATATTCGAATTCTACGCCCTCAAATTAGTAAGAATCAATATGCCACACGATATTTTTGTTTCTCAACATAGTTTTCTCACAAAATTGGGGGGGGGGGGCTAGAGGGCCACTAAAAGGTCAAATCCAAAAAATAAACAAATTTTCGAACTCAGCGCCCTCAAAAACGTAACAAACGACAGGTCACACATTATTTTTAATTTTTTTGAATTTTGACCCTATCAAGGAGGCTAATGGGGGGGTTCAGGGGGGTCGAATGAAAAAACAGAATGCATATTCGAAATCAGCGCCTTTGAATTGTACCCCCCAGGGGTCCAGAGATCCCAACTTGAAAATTTATTGGTTGAAAAAAGGGTGAAAAGGGCTCTTCACTGTAATTTTTTCAGATTTTTAAATGGTAGCTTTCATCTTTTGTTTTCATCATGAAAGTTGAGCTACCACCACCAAAGTTCAACTTTGAGCTTTTCAAAATGTGATAACCGGGTTTGAATCTCCTATCAATTCTCTTTCAGACCCCGTAAACAGTTTTCCCCCAAGTACAACCTATCTCAAGATATGAGCCTTCAAAGTTGGATAATTTGGGTAAAAATCGTAATTGCATAAAAATTTCGAGGCCCGCGCCCCTGCCTCCTTGAGGGCTAGGAAAATAATGATCGTGGTTTTGTGATTAGACCACCGAGGGGAACTTGTAAAAAAAAAATTCAATGAAATCGGAAGACCCGACTTCACTTTTGGTCTGTTTTAGTATGGAATAGCCCACTTGCTATAAATGATTCAGGTTCTTTATGTTTTTGTTTTTGGTTTTTGGCAATTACAGGATGTATGAATCGGGCATACCAGAGAAAAAATTATTTCCCTTTGTTTCCCTTCTCGTTATTCAATTAATCTAATGATGTGAACTCAACTTTAAGCAATATTAAAAGATTAGTTACTCTCAGCAGTTATTTTTGAAATGAATATTACAACTCATATTATTTTCATATTTATTTTTGCCATCATCATTTTTTTGATATCGAGAGAATTTTTTCGCTGGTGTGCCCGAATGAGATATACACCCTGTATTTCGTTTACTTATGGTTATTGATTTCATTCTGGAAATGATTCGAGGTTTTATAGTTTTACTTTGGGAAAATTTGTTTTTGTTTAAAAGAAAAAGAAAATATGATTCTTGAAATGGTTTGAACTCTTGGTGGTTTCTGGATTTTTGCAGATTTTGTCACTTATTCTGGAGGGGTTTCTTTTGAGATTTGTCTTGCAAATTATTAGGTTTTTTGATTTTATTTTGAAAATTATTTGTTTTTTGTTTTTTTTTCTTTCAAATAATTTGGTCTTAACTGGCTGGTATTCCAGAAAAATTGTTTTTTATGGTTTCATTTTGTAAATATGACTTTGCTTCTTTAGCTTTTAGTTTCTCAAAAAGATTAGGTATTTAATTTTTTTGATTCCACTCTGAAAATGATTTGGTTTCTGCTTTTTACGGGTTTATTTTAAAATTGGAGTTATGTTTGATTATAAAAATAGGTTGAATTTTTTTTTCTACCAGCAATTTATTTTTTAGACATTTTCATGAAAATATTTGTATTTTCTTCGTTTTATTCTGAAACTAATTCGGTTTCTCATTCGGTTTGTTTACTTCTTTCTGAAAACATTCATTTTTTATTTTGTTTTTTGCAATAAAATTAGATTTTCTACCTTTATTTTGAAAATGTATTGTTTTTCATTTTGGAGTAATTCTTTTTCTATGAAAATGATTTGGCTTCTTCAATTTTTTCCTGCCAGTGATTTGTTTTTTGATTTTACTCTGAACATATTATATTTTTTATGGTTTTCTTTTAAAATGATTTCTTTTGTAAATAATTTGGTTTTTTGGTTTTATTCTGAAAGTCATTTGTTTTCGTCATGGTTTTGATTTTAAAATGAATTAGTTTTTTGTTTATCATTCTGAAAATGGTTTCATTTCTTCATTTTTTTTGTGGTTCATGTTGAAAATAATTTGGGTTCTTTTTTTCCTGAAAATAGGTTGTTTCTTTTTGAAGTTTCTCTTAAAATGATTCAGTTTTTCAGTTTTGTTTTAAAAGTAATTTCAGTTATTACCGAAAATAATTTTCATTTTTTTCCTGAAAATGAAGTAGCTTTTACAAATTTTTTTTGTATATTTATAAGTGATTTCTTTTTTTTAAATGGATATTTTTTGCTATATTTTTTGAAAAATCCCAATGGTCGAAACTAATGTGAAAATCTTGATACTTTTTCCAGACTTTTGTAGTTTTTAAAATCGAGTATGAGAAGGCCAAAACAGATCGTAATAAATTGCCATTTTCCCCCGATTTATGAATTTTTGAAAAACAGTCATTTTTGCTAAATAGTCATGAAATCATTGTCACTGTGATGATATATTTTAGTTTTGCAGAAATACGGTTTCAAAAATCGTCCCAAAAATATTCCAAACGGAGAAAAAAAAGTGTCAAAAATTGATTTTCAAGGTCATCATACCTCATAAGTTGCCTTATCGCATTCCTTACGTGCCTATTTCTGATTAGAAAAAAAAACCAACTTCGCCACAAATTCGCAGGTATTTCCACGGAATAATTTTCCAATGCTATTTTCCTCTCTCCATATTTGAATGAAAATCACATCCAACACCTGTTTTGCCTACACGTGTTTAGATTTTTTCCACCGTTTCGTGTTTCCAAATCCTTCTCAAGACGATTCGTTATCTCAGACTGAATTATTCTCGGACGGGTTTTCTGGATGATAAATTCTTCCAATCGAGACTCGCGTACCTACATAAAATTAGAATATTATAAAGAAAACGCAGAGGAAGCGAACCATTAAAAAAACGATTTAGTTAGAAATAAACTCGCGGGCCCTCCACCTCGATCCAGTTGGTAATGAATTTTTTCCTAAGAGCAAAATATGGGGACGATTTGAAATGGAGAATAATGCAAAAAATAGATTAATAATGTCACATCGTATCGTCGGGTAGGTGTTCGTAATAAATAGGTACGCGTGTGTAAAGTTGATATCAACATCGTATGACATTTGAACCAGTTTATATACGCGTATCTGTTGCATAATAGACGAGTTTTTTTAATCACTCCTCTCCTTCGTCTTTCTTATGCTTATTTTTGTATATTTTTATTTAATTTTATTTATGTTTTGGCGTTTCGTTTTACGACCATATCGGTGGAATGCAACGCGCTAATCCAAAACTTGGAACGAAACATTGTGATATCTAGATAGCCTATATTCGTATTAAATGTGCCAAGTTTAACTGCAAATTAATATTCAGTTCAAATGATGGAGTTTGAACGTTTTTTTCGGCGATTAGTCGTTTTTAAGGTACCTATTATTAACTAATTTTAATAATTTTTTTCAAAAATGAATTTGCAATTTATACTGGAAAAATTTTAATTAGATTAGCGATGCTCCAAATTGAGTGTTGTTATTTCCACAAGCTTGTGAGAGACGTTCATGATAAATGATTCAGCTTTTCTCAAGATCATTCGAATGCGATCGTAACTGAAACAAATTCATTTTTTCTGAATTCTTTCAAGTTCTAATTTCAATATTTTTTCCAATTCGATGACCACTCGTGTTTCAATTCGAACAGGCGTCAAAATTTTTTTGCCATCTTTTTAACTTGGAACAAGAGTTTTTCGAGTTAATTTTTTTTTAATCACACCTTGAAAATTTTCTAAAAAATGCAGTTTTGAAAAATTTTTGAGAGAAACTTCGGATGTGAAATTTTTTTGAAGAAATTCAAGCTTGGAAAAATTCTTAAAACTGAGAGTTTCAATCGAACCCATCAAAGGAATATCTTAAATTGAATTAGCTGACTGCAGATTTAATCGAGAATGAAAAAATTACACTAGGTGTCTAATCATTGATTTTTTTTTCAACCAAAAAATCTAAATTATTCAATAAAATATATTTTGGACAAAAAAACACTTTTCCCAGAAATTCTTTCAATTTTCATTTTTCTCAGTATTTTTCCAAAGTTCAAGTTTTTACAATGTTCTGAAAAATCATGAGAACATTCTTGAAAATATTTCTAAAAAATTGAATTTGAGATATATTAACCTTGAAAAAATTTTCAAAAAGTTGAATTTGAAATAGTTGTTGAAAAAACTGAAATTGAAAAAAAATTGTTAAAATTAAACTTGAACGTGAAAAAAATTGAGAAAAATTGAACTCGGTTTTTATTGAGAAACTTTGTATTGTATGTACCTAGCTATGAAAATTTGAGAGAAAATTGTGAAATTTTGAGCTCGAAATAAAATGTAAATGCATAGGTATCACATAAAAAAATATTGTAAACTTTCATGAATTTTTTACCAACAAGGGAGAAATCCCAACTCAAAGTAAAATTTCGAGCCGAAACAGAAATAAATTGAAAGTAAACCATGAAAAAGCTCATCCAAAATTTCAGTGCTAAAGTTCATTTTTCGAATTTTGGCGAATTTTTTAACTTTCAAAATCATGACCTCATCCCCCTACAAAATATGAAAATTTGATCTAATCAACGAACGAAACAAGCTAAAATTTGGTACATAACCTATTTTTGAGATCCCAAATCGATTGGAAGTGGTTTCGAGACGTTTCAAAGCCACCAGAAAATTTTGACATCTTCCGGCGCTGGAGCCCATAAAAATGATCCATATGAACTTCAGCATCTATAATTCCGGATTATCCATATTGGTGACCTAGTTGAACGATTAAAGCCTAGTTTTCAAAAATTCGTAACGTCAAGTTGAAATTCATATTTTAAAATTTTTTCAATAAAATTTTCTACTAAAAAATGGGGTTCTGAGAATCAAAACTCACTTCTGCCAAGAATTTGAAAATGGTTTTTTTGATGAATTCTGACAGAGAATTTCACGCTCTACAGCATGGCTGAAATAGTTTTTGCCTAAATCGTCTCCATCATGGCTGAAAATGCTTCCAAAAACAAGTTTTAGAATCATAACTCACATTTTCCAGCTAAACAAATATTTCGTAGAATAAAAGTTGTAGAGCTTCGAAAAAGAAACATTTTTTGTTTAATAACTCGAAGACGATTGGTCTGGGGCAAAAATGTCAAAAGCCAAAACATATTTCTTTTTTTAAGTTCTACAAATTTGGTTTCACGAAATTTTTCTGTATCATCAAAAAAAAGGGTGGTTGGTGTCAAAACTCACATTTGCCATTCTTCTCGCGTCATTTTAAGAAGAGTAGGTACCTACGTGATCGGGGAAAAAATCAGGGAATCCTATTTTCAGGTCCTTCTTGACAATATAAAAATGATTTTAGCAAACTCGATGGTCGGTAACTTCACTAAATCAGTTTTTTGCGTTTATCTCGAAACCTCTTTACCTGGAAAAAGTGAGTTTTGATTCTTAGCTCCTCGAATATGAATTTGAACTCCAAGTTACGGATTTTCAATCAATCAATTAGGTCACGAATATGAGTAATCCACGATTATTGATGCTGAAGTACGTAGGTAGGTGCCATTTTTATGGGCTTTTCTCCAGCGCTGGAAAATGCCAACATTTTCTGGTAGCTCCGAAACGTCTCGAAGCTACTTCCAATCAATTTGGAAGGTCAAAAATCGGGTATGTACCAAATTTTAGCTTTTTTCGTTGATTAGGTCAAATTTTTATATTATGTAGGGCGATGAGATAATTTTGAAATTTGAAAAATTCGTCAAAATTTGATAAATGAACTTCAGCATGTGTAATTTTGGATATGGATTCTTGTACGATACACCTACATTCAATTTATTTTTGTTTCGACTCAAAATTCAACTTTGAGTTGGGATACCTCCCTTGTAAAGAAAATTTCCACTAAAAGAAGGTCCGAATAGTGCATTGATAAAAAGCTATATCAAGTTTCTGAAAATCATGAAATATTGTAATAAAAAAACCTCGTCATTCAAATTTCTTTTCAGCAGATTCGTTCATGAAAACAATTTACTTACATAATATGTATTTATCGACGATATTGTATGCTGTACGTCTTCACTTGTTAATTATCGCTGCGAACTTTCAATACCTGTCGATGAACTTGCTGGATATGTATTTAAAATCATAGCTAGATATTTGCCAAACCTAGGCGTGTAGGTACGTAATACATCACCAGTGTCAATCTAAACGAATAAGTTGTCAAATGTGAAATGAAAATATTCATATCGTTGACAAATACCTACCATACACACAAGCCATGGTAATTTTCGCGTCTGGCCACTTAAATAAGTACTTAACTGTTAAATCATATGGCAATATTTGCTTAGGTACTCAATATCTTCAGTTGATTAACAAGTGAGAGTTATGAAAATTACTTTTACTAGATTTTTATCGAATTGAGCAAATACGCATACAGGCTCGTTCGTAATGTACAGTTAGGTTAATGCATGGTACTCTTTTGCTTTTTTTTCACCTCGTCGAACGTTGGATGCAATTGCGAACCAAAGGTATTACGAGAATTGAAAGATACCTTTACAATTTTTTCATTTTAATTTGATTATAAAAGTAAAATGACGATGACGAGGATTCAATGCGAGTAATGCTCATGATCGTTAGTCGTTAGTATTTAAAATACCTACTTACATTGCCGATGTGCTATTACTTCCTGGAGTGGTTTTTTTTCAAATATTTTCTCCAGCTGGTTCGACAATTCGACCTCAATTAATTCGTGATGGGTATGCTAACCGCTGTCAGAAAATTATATCTGTACATTAAATCGAAATTTATTGAAATCATCAGTTTTATTACATATAAGTAGTCGAAGGCTATGTTTGGTTCTTTTCACCTTCCATACTTTAATTTTTGCCTTTACGAGCGATATTTTGATTAATTGCTGAATTCTTGTCACGATAAATTTTACACTCGCGAATTCCAAAATACATCTTTCAATACAGGAAATATTTTGAAAATTATTTGGTATTGACATTATTCATAAATACATTCGGATCATTCCATTAAGTGTATTTATGAAATATGGAATTTCCTACCTGTTCTTATAGGTACTCTTTATTTCTATTATTGTTTTGTTTAGTCTCACATGAATGTTTACAAAAGCACGCGTATAAAATGTTCAGCAAGGTAAATGAATTTATAAGGGAGACGATAAAGAGACGAAGACGAAATTGAATGAGAAAGAAAGAGAAGAAACGTATAAAATGTAACAGTAGCAGTAGGTATGTTGACATTAGGTACATGAGTTAATATTGTGGAATGTTACGCTCGAGATGAAAATTAATTTCAATGCCATTTCGGAGGAGAAGATGTAGAAATTTTGTAGAAAACCTTCAAAAACAACATGTAGCTAGCAAAAACTCGCTGCAGTGGAGATGTGCGAGTATGTGGGATGAGACTGGGAGTTTCTTCGTCGTCGCTATCTCAAATAGTATTTAGCTATCATAAACTCGTTACAGCTTCGAGTTTTATTTTGAATTTTATTATTAAACCGAAGAATAGCGTATGCGACTTGCATACGTGTAGGTACGAAGTTACGTACGTGTAATTAAATTTCATAGTGACAACATGAAGAATGTAGGTATTGTTTGTAGTTTAGGCTATGGCCATTATTTTCTAATGAGTTGGTAAACAATTTGAGATATGGATAGGAAACGAATTTCTAATTTCAATTTGAGCTCGGTAGTCGGGATGGTAACATGAAAGTCGATGCTTAGGCTCTAAAAAGTAATGTTTCCGTGTTGGTACTTAATTTCTTCTCTCGTTGAAGATGTTAATTTTTACGGGTTTCTATTGGTAGAAAAATGAGAGCTGTGGATACCTGTATTGGGGTGGGTCCTTTTGCAATTTTTTTTTGAAACATTTAATAGGAGGGGACAGATAGGAAGTGTGTGCGAATTACACAACAATCTCGTAAAAATTTTAGGTACTCATCCTTAATCCATTCGCATCCCTACCTAACAGCTTTTGAAATTTCGTTAAATTCAAACAATTTTGAGAAATTGAAAAAAAGTAAACATCATACCTGCATAGGCGTGACTTTCGGGTGTGCCGGATGTGCCTTGGCATACCCTACTTTTCCCAGATTTTTCAATTTTTTTCTCTCCAGGGACAACTTTTTTGGAAAATTCCAAAATGTGTCCTAGTAGCAATATTATTTTTTCAAGAAAATTTTCAATTAGGTACTGAAAACTATTTTGAGAAAAAATTCAGAAAAGTACATTTAAATTAAACATGGAAAAATGTGAGAAAAGTTTAGGCTGAAAAAATTCTGGTGTTGGAAATAATTGTGAAAAAAATTAAGAGTTGAAAATAATTTTAAGAAAATTGGAGTTGAAATTTGAAGAAAATTCAGAATAGAAAGAAATTTTTGAGAAAAAGTGGGTTTCAACTCGTACCTACATACCCCGAAAAATGGGAATCTGTTCACCCATTCTTTCACATGGGTATTTCGTCGGGAATAAACTCACCTATACAGCCCAATTTCTTGAGAAATTATTCTTTTTTGGGAAACCTTACAATTTTTATGATATTATGAAAATTTCATAAAATTTTCTGATTTGTAAAAAATCTTTCTTTTTTGGAAAATTGTCCAAGGTTTGGGAATTTCCTCAATTTTTGGAAAATCGTTCAGACTATGGAAAAAAGTTGCTCTACTTTTGGAAAATTATGCAAAGTATTGAATAATTCCCCAGTTTTTGCAAATTTATCGCAAGTTATGGAAAAATCATTCAAAATCGCGTACAAAATTTCTGAGAATTTAAATAACGCTGAATGCACTAATTTACCTTCTTCTAATGGGATATTTTTTGTCATGTTGTGAAAAAAGCCCTCAATTTACTTTTTTCGATGAAAAGTCACTTACTTAATTTTTATTCCAAAAATTCGCCAAAATTTGAAAGATGAATTTCAGTATCTGAAATTTTTCATATGGGGTTCTTTTATGATTTTCCTATTTTCGATTTATTTTTGTTTGGGCTCAAAATTTTACTTAGAGTTGGAATATCTAAAATTTCTGGAGCTGAAAATCATTTCTTGAATTTTGAATCATTTTTGAAATTTCAAAATTACCTCATCACCCTGCAAAAGATGAAAATTTGATCTAAAAATTTGGTAGGTATATATGCCCTATTTTTTGCCTCTTGGATCGATTGGGAGCGGTTTCAAGACGTTTTGGAGCCTCTAGAAAATTTTGGAATACTCCAGCACTGGAAAAAAGCCCATAAAAATGATCCATGAACTTCAACACTTTCACACATTTCGAAGTAGGTACCTACCTAATAAACTTTGAAACTTTGTTTTTACGACACGAAGAAAACTGTCGATTTCTTGATAAAATTTTTTGGACATAGATATCATTTTTGATTTTATTGGAGGACTTAACGTTTTGGCACACCCTACTCAGAAGGTCCAGCCACCCCTATGCATATTTGTTGGCATTTAAACACTTACTTTCATGGTCAAAAACACATTTCAAGTCGAACGTTTTTTGGTCAGAAACACATTTTTGGTCGACGTATACTTTTGGTCAAAAAAATATATTTTTTGTCAAAATCACTTCCTGCCAAAAATACTTTTGGTGAAAACATAAGCGCACCCAGGGGGCTCAGGGGACTCGAGCCCCCCCCCCTCTTAAGCTTGGACAGGAGATTTTTTATTGCAAAAATGTAAAAAAAGTGAATTTTTTGCTCTTAAAACACGATTTTTTGAAAAATTTTCGCCCTCGTTTCGCTCAGGCAGTACTTTAATTCTTCTATTTTAAAAATAGATAATTTTTCATAGAACTTTCGGTCAAAAATCACTGATTTCTTAATCAATTCCCTGTTTGTCAGAAAATATCAATAATTTTGGCTGAAAAACCAGTGAAAAAGAACTGAAATTCCGTAATTTTTTAATTTTACTTGGCTCAAATCTGTTTATGAATTACCAATTTACTGAAAATACCCTGATTACTCCAGCACCACTGAAATAACAAGTTACTGAATTTTTTCATTGAAATTTCCCCTCCCCCCCTATTTTCCCCCGAATTCTGAGCCCCTCCTTTAGATAATTTCTGGGTGCGCTTATGGGTGAAAAACACTTTTTCGGTCAAGACAACTTTTTTGGTCAAAAAAATTTTTGTTCAAAAAATGCATTTTTTGGCTAAATAAGCTTTTGTTCAGTCAAGAATTATTTGTTTGATAAAACACTGTACATGCTAAAACACTCTTCTTGTCATAAACTTTTCTTTTTTCACAAACGTTTTGGGTCAAAAAATATCTTTGTTTAAAAAATGTTTTTTGATCAAAAATATTTTCCGTTAAAAATGAGTAGGTATGTTTTTTGATCAAAAACATTATTTCGGTCAAACAGACTTTTTTGAGTGAAAAATGATTTTTTGGTAGGTATAAAATAAGTACCTACTTTACACAGTTTTACGTTTAAAAATTTCTAGTCACATACTTACACTTTTTCGCCAAAAATTCTTTCTAGGTCAAACTTCTTTTTTTGGTTTATAAAACACATTTTTTTGGTCAAATGTGATTTTTGGATCAAAAAAGGTTTTTGATCAAAACTATGTACTGACTTTTTTGGTAAAAAAATTTATTTGGTTCAAAAACTTATGTTTGATCAAAGATGTTTTTTGTCAAAATCTCCTTGCTGGTTCAGAAATTACCTTTTTTTGACCGAAGTCGTATTTTTCCTCATAATTTCATTGTTAGGTTCAGAAGTCTTTTTGGATCAAAAATGCTTCTTTTTGTCAAAATTACCTTTTTAAAAAAAATTCATTTAAAGCTTTGATTTCCACCCACTGAGCTCTGAATTTTAATTTTTTGTACACGTTAAAAATCTGTCTTTTGATTTTTAAATGTATCGTTTATTTCCAAAACGTCCCATGCTCAAAAGCTTGATCTAAGTCCATTTTTCAAAAATTGTTTCACAATAATCTTCAAAGGATATTGGGTTCAATTAGGTATATCGAAAAACACAATTTTGAAAAATGGACTTTATTAGGTCTCATTCTTTGGTCCAGTTTTTGAGCTCAGCATGTTTTGAAAAAAAAAACCGATTAAAATACATATGAGTTGACAAATTCAGGACAATTTAATTTTTCCCTCGATACTTTGGTCTTTGAAAAAAATTGGAGTTCGAAAAGCTGAGAAAAAATTTCACAAATCGTGTTTTTACTTCATCTCTAAACTATTAAAAAATTTAGCTTTTATTTAGGACATTTAGAGATATGTATGTACCTACTATACAGTATAGGTACCTACTTGGAATATAGGTAGGTATTCACTTGAATCGAAATTTTAAAAAAAATTTACTCTTTCTAATTTTTTCAATTATTGTGTTAAAAATATTGAAAATAATATGAAAAAATCGTATTTTTTGAAGTAGGTACTTAGATTTACTATTGCAAAATGAGGTACCCGCCTAAATGGGCAAAAATGGTGCCAATGGTACTTCTTAGGAAAAAACGATCATCTATTCTGAAATCATTTTCATCCCTTATGTAATACAACTTTCAAACAATGTTTCATTTTCAATTTCATTTTTTTAAATTGTAGGATTGAAATAAATTTTACATTGATGAAGTTTGATAAAGGTGGGTAAGTAAATTTAGATTTTGTATAACTTGGTTTATTACTTACATAATGTGCATAGGTACCTATAACTTATCTATCTCCCTTGTGTACAGACTACAAACTCTCCATAAATATGAGTATCTTAACAAGACGTTTTCGTATTCGAAACATAAATTGGTAACATTGTTGTAGCGGATTAAAATAAATAATGCGTTAAAAGTACCTAAAAGTACTTTGTACTTTCGTAGGTACTTGAAAAACTACGAAATAGGTACCTACCTACGTACCCAAAATTAGAACAATTTTTATTCGTGTTTTGAGGAAATATTTATCGGAGTCGAATTAAGCCTTTTATATTTAAAGTGAGGATTTCCTTGAAGTTTTTCAAGTCAGAAAAGTCTAGCTCGTTTCAGGATTTTCTACCCCGAGGTGATTTATGCCAAATAACAAAAATGTTTCTTCGAGCAAAAATTCGAGTTTAAAAACTGCAAAAACCTCGTTTCTTCACATTTCATTGCCAAATCCCCGCATTCAGCAATTTCCCAATGTAGCATAACATGGAGTACCTGTCTCAAATACCGTCACTCATAGCCATTTTTTCCCCCGCACCCCACCCATTTGATTTTTTGGAACTAACAAAACATGATTTGGGTGCCTGAAACCTTTTGGCAAAACACCAAAAGGGTGGAATTTCCCCAAACTTTTCATCATATTGAGCTCCAGGCTAAAATCCAAAAGATGTAATTTTTCAATCTAGAGAAAATGTGAGCCAAATTTCTTCCCCTCCCCCTTAATTTTCTATAAAAACGTTGAAAAATTATGAAAAATGTCGAATAATGGATACATGTATTTATGAAAATTATAATGCAAACTTCGTTTGTTGAAGCAAAAAGTCGATCTATTCATTAAGAAAATACCCAATAAGGAAAATTTTTGGACTTAATGTTTTTGGCATTCAAAACAGCCAGCGCATCCCGAACGAACATGGATGCGGCATCTAAAAGTTGGTACAAAAATACTGTTGAGTATGTGCTAAAATTATCTTCTTACACATTCAGAGCGATTTTCGACAAATTTTGAAGGGGGACGAAATTAGGAACTTTCTCATTTTTTTGCGTTTTGCTTATGTACTGTTTCGTAAAAATTGGTCAAAATCAAAAAATCAAATTGATACTCCGAAAGCATATTTTCTCACAAGGGAAGTTCATGAGGTGTAACACTTCAAAATAATTTTTTTTACAGGCTTGTTAGTCAGGTCTCAATCGTACAAAAAAAGGCTTCCGTGCGAAATTTTTGTTAAAATTGATTTTATGATTGATTCTTGTCCTGGACACTAAAACAAAGAAATTAAGCCCGTATGCCCTTTTTTTCCCCTCCCCCTTTCCCCAGGGTCCACCCCTCAACATTTCAAACGTGTGTATCGCCTTATCTATGGGTTGTAATGAAAAAATTTTCAAACAAAAGTTATTCCTCAACACCTAATGTACATTTTCATTTCCTATCAAAATCCATTTTGGAGCAACTCCTGCCCCCCAAATTTGAAAATGAAACAGTTTTCATCAAACTTCAAAATCCCGTTTTCTTCATTTTAAGGGAAAAGTTTCGGAGATACGACAAACTTTGTAACCACAAAAAGTATTCAGAATTGAATTTTCTTTCCAATGAGCTTTATCGCGACCATTTTCGTCAACTTTTTTTGACAGGGTGGATCTCTCCCCCTCCCCCTTATCTCAAATGTTGGACTCACGAAAAAAAAAATTGAACGATTTTTGTTTTTCGATATCTGAAGCATAATTTTATTTATTGTCGGAATTCATTTTGGAGCAAATTTTGTTTGTGGGTCCAAATTTTGTGAAAACGAGGAAGGGGGAGAGGTCCACTCTGTCGGGAAAATTTGATGAAAATGGTCGCGATAGAGCTCATTGGAAAGAAAATTCAATTCTGAATACTTTTTGTGATTACAAATTTTGTCGTACCTCTGAAACATTTCGTTTAAAATAAGGAAAACGTGATTTTAAGATTTTCTCAAAAACATGTTTTGTTTCCAAATTTGGGGGGCAGGAGTTGCCCCAAAATGGATTTTGATGAGAAATGAAAATGTACATTGGGTGCTGAGAAACAACTTTTGTTTGAAAATTTTTTCATTACAACCCATAAATAAGGCGATACACACATTTGAAATGTTGGGGGGTGAACCCTGGGGAAAGGGGGAGGGGGGAAAAAAGGGCATACGGGCTTAATTTCTTTGTTTTAGTGTCCAGGACAAGAATCGATGATAAAATCAATTTTAACAGGAATAGCGCGCGGATGTACGATTGAGACCTGACTATGTAGAGTATCACAAGAAACTTCCACAGTCAAAATTTTAGTCCCTGAAGTTGACTTGGGGAGGGGAGGGGAGAGTTATAGTGGTTTTAATTTCAAAAAACGGAAAGACGTGTCTAGTTGTTTGTACAATAAATAAGTAACAGGATATGGTCTTAACAAAATTTCAGGAATAGTAATCTAGAACATATAAATGTCATTTATAACAAATGAAAATTTCAGGATTAGTAATCTAGGACATATAAGTGAGAAAAACGCGAAAAAAATGTGCTATAAACGACTGAAATATATTTTCCACTCAAAAACAATATATTGAACGAAAATTAAAATTCACACGTCAATTAAAAATTCCAAATGACACACAAAAGGTAAAGCAGTGCTGTCAACAAATTTCTTTTTGACTTTTAATAATTTTCTTTTAGATTACATTTTGACTTTTTGTCACACTTAACGAGTGACATTTTTTAAATGACTTTTAAAAGGTAAAGCAGTGCTGTCATCAATTTTCTTTTCTACTTTTAATAATTTTCTTTTAGATTACATTTTGACTTTTTGTCACACTTAACGAGTGACATTTTTTTAATGACTTTTAAAAGGTAAAGCAGTGCTGTCAACAATTTTCTTTTCTACTTTTAATAATTTTCTTTTAGATTACATTTTGACTTTTTGTCACACTTAACGAGTGACATTTTTTTAATGACTTTTAAAAGGTAAAGCAGTGCTGTCAACAATTTTCTTTTCTACTTTTAATAATTTTCTTTTAGATTACATTTTGACTTTTTGTCACACTTAATGAGTGACATTTTTTTAATGACTTTTAAAAGGTAAAGCAGTGCTGTGACTTTTTGTCACACTTAACGAGTGACATTTTTTTAATGACTTTTAAAAGGTAAAGCAGTGCTGTCAACAATTTTCTTTTTGACTTTTAATAATTTTCTTTTAGATTACATTTTGACTTTTTGTCACACTTAACGAGTGACATTTTTTTAATGACTTTTAAAAGGTAAAGCAGTGCTGCCAACATTTTCCTTTTTCACTTCTGGATAAATGATATTTTTGTAATATTATGTGAGAAATTTCCCTGGATAAATGATATTTTTGTAATATAATGTGGGAAATTTCCCTAGATAAATGATATTCCTGAATAATTGGTGGTTGGCAACCGTGTATAAGCGTAACGCGTCGAAAAAAATAGACCCCCACCATAGAAGTTTTCACTTCAAAAACGCCTAATAAGGTATGAGTAAAAATTCACCACGAAGTGTTACACGCGGATTCAAGCGACTCTAAAGTCATAAGTTGCAGAATTATTTCAATTTTTATAATTCTAACATTAGATTTTTGTAATTTTTTTCGATACCTACATTAGGTGATTTTTCAAAATTAAATCCCCATAACCCCCAAACCAACTTCAAGGGCTAAAATTTTGGCTGTGGAAG
This sequence comes from Pseudococcus viburni, assembly GCA_033439095.1. Lineage (NCBI taxonomy): Eukaryota > Metazoa > Arthropoda > Insecta > Hemiptera > Pseudococcidae > Pseudococcus > Pseudococcus viburni. The sequence goes on along the minus strand of JAVBJF010000711.1, from coordinate 41,996 downwards.
TTTTTTGTGATGCTCTTGCTCTACATGCCCGTGAACTTATTTTTATTATGACATGTCAAATCTCATGTACTTCTTTTGTCAGCTACAAAATGTCATACTCATGATTAAAAATTACTGGCCGAGTGAAAAAAAAAACACATCTTGAATTTTTACCAAATTTGGTGGGGTGGTTTACTTTGAGTGGGAAACTTCCCAAAAAAATTTTGAGCCCCCTATGAGCCAGGGGAGGGGAGCAGGAAGTGTTCAAAGCACCTCCTTTTTAAAAAAACGATGTATTTTGTGTTTTTTAGTCAATCAAAATTATGTGAGAAGCCACCGTAGCACTTAAAAGATGCAATTTGAGTTTCTACATCTCCCTAAAGCGTCGCCATCCTTCTCTGAACAAAACTCAGACTGCCACCAATGGGTTGAAAAGTTGCAGATTGCAATCTTCCAATACTTAATATGAAATTTTCACTGAGCTGGAATGATTTTTTTTCATCGAGTAATTGAACAAAAAATTTTTTCAACCAGTGAAAGTGAATTTTGAAAAAAAATTGAAAATTTTATACCTCAGTGATGCCAACAGCAAATCATACAATTCCAAAATACGGAATTTATATCGACTTTGAATTGATTATTTTTTCGCCTGAAAATATTGTGGTTTTTTCAATCACTAGAAGTATATTTCGGAAATTTTTTTGGAAAATCTTGTATATCAGTGCAGCCAGTTACAAATCGTGACATGCTACACTATGAAATTTACGTTGACCTCGAATTGATTTTTTTGTCGTTTGAAAAATTCACAATAAAATTGTTTTCAATCATCAGAAATAAAATATTTTTTTAAATTTTTTCTTGAAAATTGTTTATGTCAGTGCAGCCAGTTGCTAATTGTAATATTCTGATATTATGAACTCGAATGCATTAATTTTTCGTCAAGTGATTGGGCCAATTTTTTCTCCCAATCAATAGAAGTATGTTTTGAATTTGAAGAAATCAGAATGTCACAATTAGCAACTGGCTGCACTGACCTACAAAATTTTGAAGGAAAAATTTTAAATATTTTATTTCTGATGATTGAAAACAAAATTATTGTGAATTTTTCAGACTAAAAAAATAGTAATTCGAGGTCAACGTAAATTTCATAATGTCGCATGTCACAATTTGTAACGGGCTGCAATGACGTACAAAATTTTCCAAAAAATTTCTGAAATAGTATACTTTTAGTGACTGAAAAAAACACAATATTTTCAGGCGAAAAAATAATCAATTCAAAGTCGATATAAATTCATTATTTTGGAATTTCATGATTTGCTGTTGGCTGCACGTGTGTATAAAATTTTTAATTTTTTTCAAAAATCACTTTCACTGGTTGAAAAAAATTTTTTGTTCAATTACTCGATGAAAAACATCATTCCAGCTCAGTGAAAATTTCATATTATTAAGTATTGGAAGATGCAATCTGCAACTTTTTAACCCCCTGATGGCAGTCTGAGTTTTGATCGGAGAAGAATGGCAATGGTTTAGGGAGATATAGAAACTCAAATTGCATCTTTTAAGTGCTACGGAGGCTTCTCAAACAATTTTGATTGACTAAAAAACACAAAAAACATAGTTTTTTAAAAAGGAGGTGAACTTTGAGCACCTCCTGCTCCCCTCCCCTTGCCCCTAGGGGGCTAAATTTTTTGGGGGAAATCTCCCACTCAAAGTAAACCATTCCACCAAATTTGGTCAAAATCTAAGATATGTTTTTTTTTTTCACTCCACTCTAACCCACAATGAACGCTACAAAATCTCGAAATCAAAATCTTTTTCTATGAATAAACCTATTTTGCACACTACTGTCATAAAAAGGCATAAGGATACCAAAACGATGTTTACAGGAGGTAATCTGTATGGCAGAGAACCCATCTGAGTAATTTTCACCACGAGTGCAGCACCTACGGGCTCAGAAACACTGGGGAACGAAATTGGGGGGGAGGGGACGACCTCAGGGCCAGATACTCTATGCCCTTATTTAGCTCGAAAATTTTCATCATTCATTGAAAATTTACGTAGGTGCCTGAAAATTGTTTAGTTTTAAAGATTGAAACATATTTTTTCATTAAAAACTGCTCGAATGGTCGGAATAACACGAAAGCAAAATAAAACAACTTTTACTCCAGTGAAATGTTAATAAGTACTTGGGTGTTCTTAGAAAAAAAAAAACTATAGTTAGGTACTTACGTAGGCATTGTAAAAAAATACGATCCGATACTTCAATTAAACGTGCAATATGTTACGTAATCGGGACATTTTAGGTTAAATTGTTTGAAATTCGATCAAACTGCATCGGTAATAAAATTATACCTTGATTTTCTAAGTATCACGTATACATCCAGTTTGATATAACAGTATCTAATCTGTTACCTATGCTGGAACTCGATCCAGTCCATTTCTCACATTCTGCTCGAACTTTTAAAATTTTCAACCGTATTGATTGCTTTTTTTCCATCACGGTTCGTAGATAAAATAAAATGGTCAATCCAGTCCGAGGGAAAAAGTAAATAGTTTTTTTTCCATGGCTCGGCATGAATGAAACACACAATAAGGTCTCAAGTGATAACCGCAGGTGCCATTGAAGAATACTCATTCGTACAGACAAAACGATATCAAACGTTCGTCTACAAAGTCGTAAGTCCATGTCCATATTACATGAAAATTACCCGCAACTCGCATAACGCAATGTAAACGGTTTACCGAAGCGGCTTGCGTTTCGATTACACACCGCCCATGTTATTCCATAATTTTTCCCGGATATAATAAAAAGGCTCGTCTACACCGAACGGTTTGGGAGACGAATTTACCGAAAAAAACCATTCCGGAATGAAGAAGCGTTGCCAAGGTCATCAGACTGGAAGGTCATAACCGGTTACCATCAAGGGTAAAGACGAGTCTAAGCTCTCGCTTTCTTTCAAGCCAAGAGAAGGAGACCCCTGTATCCGACTTTCACTTCGGAATTATCAACTCCCATAGCGCCCGCATCTGCGTCATCATCATTTATGCCCACCGAAGTCCGAACTAGATGGCTACTTTATAGTGGGAGCTAAACCGATACCCGTTGAACACGGCGGTAAAAGGTTTTTTAATATTTGGCCACAATTTAGTACGTTTTGTTACGTGCGCGCTTTTTCTCGCTGATTACGTAAAATTAGTCATCTGCAGTTCGTGAAAGTCGCCGTGTTCTTCGGCCATCGAGGGAAAAAAATTAGTTCGTTAATATTTCGCAAACCGCGGTGAAGATGGTTAAATAATTATGAATTTGCGATAAATTTAAACGAAAAAACAAATAGTTATTGGTAAATTATCGAAATTTTCCAAACGTATGTTGTGATTGTACTGCGTTTGTATACGGAGTACTGTACCTTGTCTGTGATTCAACATCTTCGTCCTATCCAGCTATTGAAATGCTGTCGCCAAAAATGCAGGTATGTACGGAGCGTATACGTGTGAGAAGCACGTTTTAATATTACTCGAGCAATTTAAATATTATACAAGTACGCGTGACGGTAATTTCACGTGCCTACGTCAATTTGGCTATGGTTATTAAACGTCGCATTATATCTGGGTAAAGAGGTATCATCTACTTCTATGTACTTCTACATGTTGTGCATTGTTACGACTAACGATATTAATTGCAAGGTAAGCTGGAGGATTTGTTTTATAATTGCATGGCGAATTTTCCAGCGCAGAGGTGTATGAATATGCTCGTGAAAAAAAAAACATTTCTGTGGAAGTTTATTTAAGAGAATTTACTCGGAGATGATAGAAGAATTTGAAAATTTTTCGATCAGAATCTGCGTTCAAATTTCATTGAATTATGGAGAATTTTTACCTACCCATCTAAACAAATTGTTGTGTATTTCCAACTGTTATTTGTTTCATATAACTTTTTGCCTAATCTCGTCCCTGACAATTTACACTTTGCTCGTGGGATTTCTCAAATTAAGGGTTATTTAAAACCCTATGCGTGAAATTGACTCAAATTCGAAATTTATATTTTCCAAGATTGTTTGCATAGCAGTGGAGGCAAATTAGAAAATAAAAAAACATTTTTGCCTAGCAAAGCTTTCATTTTGGAAAATTGTCAAGAGTGGTTCCCAGAATAACCTCAAAGAGTTACCACCCCACAGACCTCAGGTCAACTTTTTTAGAGGGGGTTAACCCCTCCAAAATGCCGTTTTTTCAGACTATCTCCTCGGGAGTTGATTTTAGGATAAAAATAGCTCAGTACTTTTTTGTTCCATACTCAATTTCCTGGGCACATATAAAGGAGGGGGGGGGGGGGAGGTTAAATAGTATTAACACCACAAATTTACATAATCCGAAAAACATACTCTGTTTAGTACGATTTTATATGTATCATCACGTTTTCAAATAATAGTATATTTCCTCAACCCCCTTCCTTCAGGACTCTCTATCTCCTCTCCTTGAGATCGTACTGAAAAATTGTTCGTATAAAAAATATTGGAAATTGAGTGTAGAACAAAAAAGTACTGAACTATTTTTATCGTAAAATCAACTCCCGAGGAGATAATGTGAAAAAACTGCATTTTAGAGGGGTTAACCCCTCTAAAAAAGTTGGCCTGAGGTCTATGGGGTGGTAACTCTTTGGGGTTATTCTGGGGACCACTCTCGACAATTTTCCGAAATAAAAGCTTTACTAGACAAAATTTTTTTTCTTCCAAATGATGCTAATTTGCCTCCACTGTTGTCGTAGGGATGTTTTTTTAAATGTATCTGATGAAATTGATAGTTTCGAAAAAAATCCAGATATAAAATCGAATAATTTTCATCTTTAATGTTTTTGAAAATCGAAGCATCCGTCCCGATTTCGTGAAAAATTTTTTTCAAACCTTAAATTATGAATAACCTTCAATGTAAATACCCAGGCACGAGGGTAAGATAGAATGTTTCGTGAAACATGCCTCTAAGGAAAAAGAGGAGAGGATCGTACTATTCTGAAACACGATTATAAGAAATTTCAAAAAAATAGTCAATTCGATCCCAGGTCCACTGAATCATAAAATGATGATTAGACTGGTCTATATTTTCATTCAAGGTTAATTTGGATGAGTAAAAATGTTGCGGTTGGAAAGTTTCGATTATTTTTTATCATAATTTTTTACATTGGTAGATATATTTTGAATGGACTCGAATTTCAAATTCGTCATGGATTAACTTTTTGTCAAAAAATATTGGTTTAAACCTCGAGGTTTCATTGTTACAGGGCTAGCCAAGACGGGGGAAATCTTACCCTTTCTCAAGACAAAATTCCATTTTCAGTTGGAAAAATTGAATTAGAGTTGAAATATGTTGTCTTTTGAGTCGGAAATCGCGGAAAAAATTGCCTCATAAAATTGAAATAAGAAGAAAAAAACCCTACAATATGAATGCAAAAAATTATTGATTTTCAATACCCCTTCCTTTTATAATTCCAACTTCGTTTTCTTTCACGCCATTCCCAATGAGTGAGGTTCATTTTGGAGAATTAATATCACGACTTTTTGTTTCGGCGAGAAAGAAAATCAAAAATGGTAAATTTCGAGAAAAATGTACAAGATTACTAGTTTTTAAATTCTTCCTCCCCCTCAACCTTTCAAAGTTATGTTCGTTCATCATTCTAGTAATACCTACCTAATTACAGGGTGACAAAAAAGACCCTAGAGAAATACTGTCGCAGCTACCCCCTTGCCTCCACTGAGGTTCGTTTCACTGTTTGATGATAATTTTCTGAGACGTGCCGGTTAAGTTCAAATGAACAGAAATGAAATAAACAAGATTAAAAAATGTCACGATTCTATCTTCTCTCTCCCACTTAAAACTCTGCAAAGTTTACAAATTGAAGAAAAATTAAGAATTATTTGCAAGAAAGGAATGCTTTCAAGTAAAAATATTATAAAGAATCGAATGTCTTCAAATTTTCGTAAAATTTTAAGAAACATTGTTGCTCACCATTTGCCACTTGAAAAAAATAATCTCAAAATCCATCCCAACTCTTCACCCCACTTCCCTCACAGGCCGGTGTGAAACCTTTTTTTTTTCAATGAAAGAGATTCTGAGGTTATATTGACGCCAATCGAAGAGAAAATTCAGGTACTTACGCAGGCGTGGATTTATTGGGATTATTTTTTTTTCAAAATTTTCATTTTCAAGTAGGGAAATAGATAAAAGAAAAGTAGAACTGCCATATCTTAGAAATCTAAGAGGAAAACGGGTTTAAAAAATTTTCCTCTTAAATTTGTGTTTCGACGAGTATTTTGAAAGAAAATTGTAGATTTTTTTCAACCAGTGAACTATGCTTGAAAATTTAAAAACTCTTTAAAAATGATTTTTCCTCCTTAAAAAATGGCCAATGGGCGAATAATGAATAAAAATTGAATCATGCTGCATGAAATTTCGTACCTACCAGAATATGTGATTAAAAATTCATCCGAGGCACTTAACCCTGAACCGGGCGTGTGAATGTATTAGCGACTTCGATGGCACAATATCAATTGTTGATTAGAGCCAAAAATAAGCACTGGATTTACGTTCGGCATGCACGAAACATTTAAAAAGCACACTTTGTTTCAAATTTATAAGTTGTTCTAAAAATAACCGAAAAGTATAGACGAATAAAATAATATAGTACGTCTAGCTACATATGTACTTATGTAATACTTGGCTACTTACCTACTGCTAGAATATATCATTTTGCTTTTCTTCGGAAATTGATTTTGAATTGTGGGGGGGGGGAGTAGTCATAATATTGTACATATGTACTTACCTACCTAAATCTTGCTAAGACCGGAAAAATTTTACTCTTCCTGACTCTTGCCCAACTGCCTTCAAGGTTTGACCAAAGCCAGAAAATTTTAAAAAATCGAAAAAAATTTACAAAATTTTTTGCCAAAAAATGGTACCTACCACTCATAATCCAAAATTTTTTCTCAGAAAGGTCATTGGTTCTTTATTTTTCCTTTACCTGTTTTTCAAGAATACCCACCGGAAAATATCATTTTTTCGTGTTTTCAAATTTTTTGTTACAAAACGAAAAAATTATTTTTGAAAATTTTTTTCTTGAAACAATTGTGGTATGAATAATTTCAACTTCAAAACAATATCATAGACATCAATTTTCAACGACTCACCCCTATCTCGCAGAGTCTAGAGTCTTTCTTAATAGTGCAGAAAAATTCAATTGTGGAAAAATGACCATCGATGATTTTTTGGGTAAAGATTTCCCTAATGAGATTATTTGGGGAATTTTTTTTTCTATTTTTTAAAGGAAATTTTAAAAATGTGGAAATGGTAAAAATGAAGACTGAAATTTGTGCATTAGATAATGACATTTTCAGGTAAACGCATCTATATTATTATTCTACTATTTTTGCAATTTTTTTCAATTCTTCAAAATTTTTGTAATGCAGTTTAATTTCAAAAATAATTGAACAGAGTACATAAAGATCAATTCTTCGGTGGGAGGGAGGGAGAGAGGGGGGAGTTAAGTAAATTTATTCATGAGCGCATCCAGAAATTATGCAAGGGAAAGGCTGAGGACTCGAGAAAAAATGAGAAGGGGGGGGTAAAAATTCAATGAAAATATTAAATAACGTGTTATTTCATTGACGCTGGAGTGGTCGGGATATTTTCAGTACCTATGCAGATAATACGTACGTTATACAAATTTGAGCAAAGAAAAATAAAAAAATTGCGGAATTTTTAGAACAATTGATCAATATACTCTCTAAATCTGAATCAATCAAATCTGGAAAAATTCTACTTTTTGAATCAGTGAAATAAATCTAACTGAACATCAGTGATTTTTCACTAATCTTTTAGTCAAAATTACTGATTTTTTCTGACAAATTATTGGAAATTGACTGAGAAATCAGTGATTTTTGATTGAAGACCTGCTAATAAAACCTAATTAATTTTCAACAAAAATTATTTCACTAATTTAAAAAGGCAGAATTTCCTCAAATTTAACTGATTCAGATTTAGAAAGTTTTATGTTCATTCAAGAGATAGTGCCAGTGGCGTGCCCAGAAATTTCTCATGGAGGGGTCCAAAATTTCATAATTTTTCGAGAAATTTTGAGTCCCCCCTCCTCCACACACACTAAATTTCCTTTCACTATAAAAAGACTAAATTCAAACTTGATAATGTCCTCATGCGATTTGCATAGCATATTTGAAGAAAAAAACTGATGAAAATGTTATTTTGGAACAAACATTTTTTTTTACCTTAAAACTCCCAAAAAAAACTTAAAAAATCCAAGCAGTGGCGTCAGAAGCTTTTTTGGGAGGGTGCAAAGTGGGTAAGGAGACTTGGAATATCAGAAAGAAAGAAGCCATTTTTTTTACATCGGTATTGAAATAGTTCATATATGTAGTAATTGTGATTTCGTTTATGTATGCCCTAGAGAAGAGCGAGAGCGAAGGTTTGGGATAATTTGATTTTTAATGCTCCAAGAATGCATTTTTTTCACCTAAGTTCCTGACCTGGGGGGGCGATCCCCCCTCCCTTCATAGCTACGCCCCATGAATAGTGAGACTAAAATACTATTCGAGCGATATGAGGGAGGATTTTTTTTTTTGAAAAATCATGTTTAAAAACCGAAAAAATACTTAAACGTTATTTGACATTTTCATAATAAAAAAATCTCCTTACCGAGCTCAAGTGCAAAGGAAGTGGCTTGAGTCCTCTGGGGCCTCTTGGCCTCTTGGACGCGTCTATGTATTTATCAAATACATTTCAAGTCTAAAAATCATTTTACACCCCATTCAATTTTCAAAAAAAGAGCCCAATGATCCACTTCAATAGGTAAGTATAGGTACTGCCCTAATTCAGGAATTTTTCAAGGATTGGAGACCGATTTTTGATTAAATTTGGGAGAATAAATTTTTTCACAGAATTTGACCTCGATAATCTTGAAATGCTCCAATCAATTTTTTGTGCCTCGAATATATTTTTGAAATAAATTACATTTTGAGGATTTTCAATGGTATTTATGCATAGGTAACTGAGTTTCTTGATCTTGTCAAATTTTTTAATGGGTACCTATCTGTGGAATATTCTAAGGGAGCTGAAAAGAATCATTCTGCTCAACACTTCGACACACCATCCAATTGAAATTTTGATACAAAGATTCCCTATACAATTTATTGAAGTGGAAACTCCCATTTTTAATGTCTGTTCTAGTCAATTCAAATGAAGCACACGTTTCGAAACTGCCCTAAATCCATTTTCATGATTTTCGAGTTTGGAAAGTCCTCTGTCATATGTGTAGAATTTTCGCTCGAGTAATGCCTCTTTTTTTATGAAAATTGAATATTTCACTTCCAAACAAGGCAATAAAAACCACGTTTCCTATTTCTGCGTTTTCACAGAGCACCAAAATTCAACGAAAAATTGATGAAAAAATTTTTGGACCTGGGCAGTTTGGAAACGAATGCTTCAAATTTTATTTTTGTTTCAAAAACGTTGAAAATTACTCAACTTGTTTTCTTTCATCATCCACATTAAAAAAACTTATCCGTCAAAAAATCCAACTCTGATTTCCATACACATCTACTTATACCCAAAACCCCGATAAATTTTAAAAATAACGTGGGTAATGGCGCCTTGATTAAACCTAAATAGGTATCTAATAATACCTATATCAACCCAACCAGCAGCCGGTCTGGCTACCTACACGTTCGCGCAAATTAGGATACCGCATTTTAAACAGTATCGAAATCAAGCTGCGAACGTACCATTATTTCAATATCGTCGTACGTTTCTACTCTGCATTAATTTATTCTATTATCGTCTCTTACACTCTTGGTCCTAGAAGGTCAGATTATTATAGAATGACACAATTTTATTTCCACGGAGTATCCTAATCACTCCCATGAATGATGATTAACAATTTGGATATTATGTGTTCGACATATTTAATCGATTCATACACATTACGCGCGATATCGAAGGCGAAAAAAAAACGGATCCGCTGTCTCGTACCTCGTAGGTACAGATTCCGCTTATATGATGTCGAGTATTAGGTAAAAGTGGAGTGACTAACGCGAGGCAGGAATGTAAAAACATTACATTACATCCTACCAATAAATCATACGGATAAACGCGTTACACGATACAGCGACGACGATTGCTTAGTAAACTTCAATAAATATCGTCGACGATAGGTAGCTAGAATACCGTTTGGAAAGTCGAACGTAAAACATCATTTTTATCGATTCGAAAAAATATAAAGGTTCGATAAAAAAAAAGTCAGGAGGTAAAAGAAGCGGCAAAAAATACGGGGGCATTTGGTAAAGTCGAAAGAAGCATAGAAGAGAAAAACGGAAACCCAAAACGGCGGAAATACATTGAACGAAACACGAGACCAAGTGTACAGACGAATGATCAAGAATGAATTTGGCTACCGCCGCAGCCGCCGATACAAAAGGCAATTCATTAAACGAACGTTCCGTTTTGGAAGCGAAATTGATGAGTTGTAGAGCAAAATTGAGCGCTTTGAAACAAAGTAAACAAGAATTCGATGATTTAATGACGAACGCGAGAGAAAAAAATGCGCACGAAATGGAGCGAAATTTCCAAAGAATAAAGTTACGATTAATTGAAAACCATGGCGAAATTATCGAGAATGTGAAAAAACATTACGAAGACTTGACGAATAGACGAGAAAGCCGGCTGAAAACCGAAGCCATCGAAGAGTACGAGAATCGTAAACGTATTCTCGGCCAGACTTACACCGGCAAAATAATGCTGGAGGAGAAAAAAATGAAATCGACGCGAAATTCGTTCACGCATTTGCAAAATGAAAGGTCTTTAATTATTAAAGAGCTAGTAAAAAAACAAGAATGTTTAAATAGGTTGATTAATACGAAAACAAAAGCGGCCGAAGAGGAAAATCTAGTCGCGAAAAATTCTAATATAAATTTAAACGAGGCGAGTTCGCAGCAATTGGCGCTAATTTCCAACTGGAATAAAAACGCCAAGCTTTTGAATGAAAAACGAGAACGATTGTATTTAAAATGGGAAATCACGTTCTCAAAGTATAAATTAGCCTTATTAGGACTGCAATTACCGTAAAAACTTTGGATACTCGAAAACTTACTGCACAATAAAAGAAATCCACCCCATGCCCCCTCTAGCCCCTTATTACGTATTAATTCGTATTCCCATTTATCGCCATAATTTCCGCTATAGTTTTGGAAAAAAATTACACATCGATTGATTTCATTTGTCTGGGTAGGTAGTAATTCGCAATATCGAAGAATTCGAAGATTTTAATGAAAAACACGTCATTGTAGACATATACGGGAAACGACTAGATTCTTGAAATTATCCATTAGAATGAGCTAATCTCGACAATACACCTATTAGTGTACATATAGGTATGTAACAAGTTGATTGAGCGTATAATTGAATCTCGAGTGATTATCCACTTAAACAATCTTACTATTAGGCCGTTTATAGAAGAGCAACATAATCTACACGCTTCAAGTACCTACATACGTAGATAGATACCTATTGGCCGGTGTAATTATGTGTTCGCAGATTTTTTTTATTCCCATTCTGCCTTCCCAACAATTGAATATGAGCTCACACTGCGACGTTCAACGTTCCTTAACGGTTTATTGACGGCAAGAATAACACTAGTTACCTAGTTGCCTGTTACGTCACACACCTGTTGGAACTGCATCGATGTTCGCCACTAGAGTTCTACATACGTTTGATAAATAATATCAAATAAATAAACAATCTAATCCGATCGATTCGATTATGTTTGCAGAAGTGTTCGGTATTTTTCCCCGGCGTTGTTTTGTTAACAAGTCATTCGTCTGCGAATTTGATGCGGATATTTTTCTATTTTGAAATGTATCGTGTGTTTGTTTTTTTTTCTATGTGGATGGGAAATAGGTCTGGTTAAAATTTTAATTGGGTATTTGAATGGGTGGGTGAAGAAGGTCTGATTATGAGATATTATGTTCGGTTATGGCATAACGTAGAAAATAGCTGGGACCTTGAAGATTAGTATAGGTACTAGGAAAACTTTCAACAAAATACTCAAAATTTATTTTGGCAAGGGGGGGGGGGGGGTTAAAGCATTTGCACTGGAATTGCGTTTTTTCAAAAATCCGGACGAAGCATGCAAAGAATTATTGAGACCTCATGATAACTTGAAAATTTTTTGATGTAGGTACACACTACATACGTATACCCTTAACAACCTCGAAGGGCTCATTAATTCAAATCATTTTATTAAAATAGGCAAAGTAAAAAAAATGAACAATTTTCAAGAAATTGATTAGATGTTCTAAAAATTCAGCAGATTTTCTAAGCCATAGGTACACAAATTTTCTAGACAACTGATAAATATTCTGAAAAATTGACCAAAGGGTATGGACGGATAAGGGGTGAATTTGGCCCCCGGCGCTTTTGGGCTCCTGAACACCTCAAGACGTGTATATTGACTAGAAATAATTTTTCACAAAATTTTGGACCCCTACCCCCCTCTCTTTCGGAGCTATGGCCATTTTATTGCATCATTTTCTAGAATTTTTAATTTCAACGGAAGTGAAGGAAATTTTCTGTTCTTTGGCACAAAGTTACATCTGGTAGAGGTGTATTCATGATAATTTTTTCAACAATTTTGGTGCACTCCTTCATGTTTTTTCGGTCATTTGAAGTTTTCAATCGTAAAAAATACCATAAAAGCGAAAAGCGACCACCCTAGAAAAATTCCTAAAAAATACGTTTTTTTATGTAGAATTTTACTATGTATTTGGTTTTGGCAATTTCTTTGAACTAAGAGCCGAAAATTGCGAAAAACCGTACAGAAATGTTGTAATTTTAGCAGATTTTTCAAATTTTGAGCGTTTTATACAGAAAGAAATAACCAAATAAGGAAACCAATTTCATATTCGTGTTCAGCAGGTCAAAATACCCCGGTAATCATCCTTTTCGTAATAGTTTTGATTAAAATTTCAAAATTCACCTTTTTCACTGATTTTTAATGAAAAAAAAGTGAATTTCGAGACTTCGAGTAAAACGATCGCGAAAAACGTATTTTTCGGGGTATTTTGACCTGCTGAACACGAATATGAATTTGGTTTTTTCATTTCGTCATTTCTCCCTAAAACGTCCTCATTTTCAAGTTTGAAATCGGGTCCTCGAACAAGATAATTATTATACACAATGATTAATGTCATATTCGTGTTCTACGATCCAAAATTAGTCGGAAACCAAAATCTTTCCATTTCAAATTTTTTGAGTCACATTTCAGCAACAGAACCCGTTCAAGAGGAGTGCTGGTGAATTTATTTTCCACGTATCCTCCATGTCTTTGACATTAAATCGTGCCAATGAGTTACAATATTGTGCGCCCAGATCTCGAACAATAATTTTTTGAAATTTTTCCACAAGAATCAACATAGCAATTCGAGATTGAAAAAGTTTCACGAAAACAGGAGCGGGGCATCGAAGATGCTTGATTTTTTAAAAATATTCCTAATTGTCATTTTGGCATCTCGTTGTTGCGCTGTACAAAATTAATTCCTTATTGATTTTCTAGGGGGGGGGGGGGGACATCACTATTAATAGTATTAGGAAGTTGGAAATTTAAATGGGAGGATTTCAACTCTATTAGGACCACCATAAAATCAACGTATAATAAAAGTGGCAAAAATGAAACCCTATCTGAAAAACTCTCAACTCTAATACGTCTTAGCAGATGGATTTCGGCGATTGAAATATACATAAATTAGAGGAAAAGGGCGTGAATGGGGGCTTGGGGATGAAGAAAGAGGTAGTACACATGAGAAAATGACGAAATGAAAAAACCAAATTCATATTCGTGTTCAGCAGGTCAAAATACCCCGAAAAATACGTTTTTCGCGATCGTTTTACTCGAAGTCTCGAAATTCACTTTTTTTTCATTAAAAATCAGTGAAAAAGGTGAATTTTGAAATTTTAATCAAAACTATTACGAAAAGGGTGTTTACCGGGGTATTTTGACTACTGAACACGAATATGAAATTGGTTTCCTTATTTGGTTATCTCTTTCTGTATAAAACGCTCAAAATTTGAAAAATCTGCTAAAATTACAACATTTCTGTACGGTTTTTCGCGATTTTCGGCCCTTAGTTCAAAGAAATCGCCAAAACCAAATACATAGTAAAATTCTACATAAAAAAACGTATTTTTTAGGAATTTTTCCAGGGTGGTCGCTCTTCGCTTATATGGTATTTTTTACGATTGAAAACTTCAAATGACCGAAAAAACGTGAAGGAGTGCACCAAAATTGTTGAAAAAATTATCATGAATACACCTCTACCAGATGTAACTTTGTGCCAAAGAACAGAAAATTTCCTTCACTTCCGTTGAAATTAAAAATTCTTGAAAATGATGCAATAAAATGGCCATAGCTCCGAAAGAGAGGGGGGCAGGGGTCCAAAATTTTGTGAAAAATTATTTCTGGTCAATATACACGACTTGAGGTGTTCAGGAGCCCAAAAGCGCCGGGGGCCAAATTCACCCCTTATCCGTCCATACCCTTTAAGAAAAAAATTGACCAAATTAAAGAAAAAATTGACCAAATTTAAGAGCAAAAATGGAACAAATTTAAGAAAAGAAAAAAAAAACAAATTTAAGAGCAAAAATTGACCAAATTTAAGAGCAAAAATTGACCAAATTTAAGAAAAAAATTGACCAAATTTAAGAAAAATAAAAATATTAACCAAATTTAAGAGCAAAAATTGACCAAATTTAGGAAAAATAAAAATATTAACCAAATTTAAGAGCAAAAATTGACCAAATTTAAGAAAAAAATTGACCAAATTTAAGAAAAATATTGACCATATTTAAGAAAAATATTGACCATTTCTAAGAATAAAATTGACCATATTTAAGAAAAAAAATTGACTAAATTTAAGAAGAATATTGACCAAATTTAAGAAAAAATGGGCCAAATTTAAAAGCATAAATTGGCCAAATTTAAGAAAAAAATTGACCAAATTAAAAAAAATTGACCTTTAAAAAAATTGACCAAATTTAAGAAAAATATTGACCAAATTTTAAAAAAAAATTGTCCAAATTTAAGAAAAAAATTGTCCAAATTTAAGAAAAAATGAACCAAATTTAAGAGCAAAAATTGACCAAATTTAAGAAAAAAATTGACCAAAGTTAAGAAAAATATTAACCAAATTTAAGAAAAATATTGACAAAATTTAAGAAAAAAATTGACCAAATTTAAGAAAAAAAATTGACCAAATTTAAGAAAAAAATTGACAAATAATCTCCGAAAAATTGATAAATTTTCTAAAAAGTTGATGATGTTTCTAAAAATTTGACAAAAGTGAAAAATTGATGAATTTAAGTAGGGAAAGATTAACAAATATTCTGAAAAATTTACACAATTTCCGGTATTTTCCAAGTTTTCGAGGCCAGGATGAATATCTAAATGAAGTTTCAAAGGTATCAAAAAAATCATCACAAGATTTTTCCGAGCATTTATGGCTGTGATGAATTTTGGATGAATTTTCATATCAAAAATCATCCTACGTTTTTTTCGAGTTTTTGAAGGTGAGATAAATATTTTTTAAACGAAGTCCGCCCCAAAAAAATCATTTTACGGGGTTTCCGAGAATTTGTGGTTGCGATGATTTTGGGATGAATTTTCATCACAGAACCCATACCGCGTTTTTTCAAGTTTTTGAGGCTGGGGTGATCATTGGAATAATTTTTAATCTCAAAAAAATCATCCCAAGATTTTTCTGGACATTACCTGCTGCGATGAATTTGGGATGAGTTTTCATCGCAGAAATCATCCCGCTTTTTTACACATTTGGGAGGCTGGGATGAATATTTAAATGAAGTTTCATAGGTACCAAAAGTAGACACACTGCGTCATATTAGCGGACTTCTTTCCATTCATTTTGTGTAAGTTACCTATTATCAAACGAGAGAATTTGACCAATCATAAGCTTTCAAACTTCAAGGTCATTTTTTTTTTTCGAAAACGATAAGTTTTTGAGAAAAATTCATAGCCGCCAAAATTGTAAAATGTGAAATTTCTGCCTATTAATTTGGCATCTATTTTTCTCCACGACCATTCGCAAGATATGTATTTTCAAAAAATAAGATGAGCATTGAATAAGCTCAACTTTCAATGCATGGATCAGTTTTAAGATTTATTCTACCCATTTCTTATTGGATTTTGACCAAATTTGATGGGGTGTGGTTTACTTTGAGTGGGAGACCTCCCAAATTTTTTTTGAGCCCCTAGGGGCAAAGGGAGGGGAGCAGGAGGTGCTCAAAGTGTACGTCCTTTTGAAAAAATGTTTTTTGTGTTTTTTAGTTGTTCAAAATTGTGTGAGAAGCCTTCGTAGCACTTGAAAGATGAGATTTGTGTTTCTACATCGCCCTAAACCATCACCATCCTTCTCCAATCGAAACTCAAACTGTCACCCGGGCATTGAAAACTTGCAGATTTCAATATTCCAATTATTTGAAATTTTCACTAAGCTGTAATGATTTTTTTTTCATCGAGTAATTGAACAAAAAAATTATTTTAACCACCGAAAGTGAATTTTGAAAAAAAAATTGAAAATTTTATACACCAGTGCAGTCAACAGCAATTCATAAAATTCCAAAATACAGAATTAATATCGACTTTGAATTGATTATTTTTTCGCCTGAAAACATTATGTATTTTTTTAAATCACTAGAATTAGTATACATATTTCGGAAATTTTTTTGGAAAATTTTGTATGTCAGTGCAGCCAGGTACAAATCGTGACATGCTACACTATGGAATTTACGTAGACCTCGAATTAATTTTTTTATCGTTTGAAAAATTCACAATAATTTTATTTTCAATGATCAGAAATAAAAAAATTTAAATTTTTCTTTGAAAATTTTATACCTACGCTACGTCTGAGCAGCCAGTTGCTAATAATTGTTATATTCTGATGTCTTCAAATTCAAAACACACCTTCTTATATTGATTGGGAGAAAAGATTGGTTCAATCACTTGACGAAAGAATAATGCATTCGAGTTCATAATATCAGAATATCACAATTAGCAACATACTGCACAGACGTATCAAATTTTCAACGAAAAATTTTAAATTTTTCATCATTGATGATTGAAAACAAAATTATTGTGAATTTTTTAAACGATAAAAAAGTTAATTCGAGGTCAACGTAAATTCCATAGTGTAGCATGTCACGATTTGTAACTAGCTTCACTGACGTACAAAATTTTCTAAGAAAATTTCCGAAATATACTTCTAGTTATTGAAAAAAAAATACTTACATAACATTTTCAGGCGAAAAAATAATCAATTCAAAGTCGATATAAATTCCTTATTTTGGAATTTAATGATTTGCTGTTGGCTGCACTGGTGTATAAAATTTTCAATTTTTTTCAAAATTAACTTTCAGTAGCTGAATTTTTTTTTTTTGATGAAAAAAAAATTATTCCAGCTTAGTGAAAATTTCATATTATAGGAATATTACAATCTGCAACTTTTCAACCCCCTGGTAGCGGTCTGAGTTTTGATCGGAGAAGGATGGCGATGGTTTAGGGAGAGGTAGAAACTCAAATCGCATCTTCTAAGTGCTACGAAGCTTCTCACACAATGTTGATTGATTAAAAAACACAAAAAACAGCGTTTTTTAAAAGGAAGTGCAATTTGAGCACCTCCTGCTCCCCTCCTCTTGTCCTTAGGGGCTCAACATTTTTTTTGGGAGGTATCCCACTCAAAGTAAACCACCCTACAAAATTTGGTCAGAATCCAAGATTTTTTTTCACTCTACCCTAACGCATATTATCCAAATTCATGTGTTAAATTCAACAAATGAGCAATTTTTTGATTTCCAAAGCTGACGATTTAAATAGGAGAAGTAACCTTAATAAAAAATTAATGTGAACAGAAATGATGATCACTCGGATGACTGTGAAAAAAATGTCATTGGTTTCAATTCTTTTCAATTGCTGCAAGAGAGTTTCAGATGTTTTGCAAATTTTTGCAAAAATTGACGAAATATCGATTAATTTTCACTTTCTAATGTATCACCTGGCCCTGAGAAAGCATTACAATTACTCGGATCGAAATTTTTGCACCTTTGTGATCACTATAGTTAACGTATCTATGGTTATCCTAAATGAATAATTTTCAAGAATGCGAAAAAAATCGCGAAGATTACATAACGCCTAGACATTATACAAAGTATAGTGGCACTATTTAGCGTCAAAGTATTAATAAAATCATTAGGTACCTGGAACCCGTTGTAAATGCAATAATTAGCAACAAAACAATGACATGCACCACCTACTCATAATTTATTTGAATGTCATTCATGATTATGAATGCCATTTGTTTTCTTGATGAGCTCATCTATATTAGCATCATTAGGACTCCCCGTGTACCCAAATCTTTATAGATGAACAGATTGGTACACTCTGGGTACCTGTACGCAATCGAATATGACAATTTTTCAATAGAAATCAATACAGGTACTTGGATTCGTTATCTATACCTTGGGATCATCTTTTCAATCGGTACTTCAATACCGGATCAATCAAAATACACCGGTACATGTTCCATTCAACTCCCACCATAAATTCTGGAACGTTTAAATTTCAAGTTTTTACGACGCTACTATCTCCGTAATTGAAATCATTTCATAATAATAACTGCCCATAAAAACTGTACCGAGCCATAAAAATAAAAAAAAAGCACCAACACGAGACATTATGATTATAGACCTTCGTAGCCCGGACTTATAATTTGTCACCTTTCTTTTCCGACTTCTGAACATTAGCTGAATTTATTCTGTGCGCTCACCTTTAACCTGTTGATGTTTTTACGATCACAGAACGTAGGCTGACTAGTGTATCCACTACCTACTCCGTCTATGGAAAATTTTACTTTCTACATTTCTATTCGGATGCGACCGTGTATAATGGAATATACCTAAGGTATACGAAACCCCTAATTGTTCGGAAACACGCCCGCGGGTATTAATTATGATTAATAAATTTTAACGTGGAAACCGACTTGCTACTCTCGTGAACAAAACCGGAAAATATCTGGACGCTGTACCTGTTTTGTATAGCTACTCAGTCTTTGAAATTAGTCATTATTAATATTTCATATCGTTCAAGTGTTTGTTCGATGTACTGCCTTATCCACGTCCAGCAATACGTTATTATATTCTTCACGACGAATAGAAATCGACTTGAGCATTGCTAGCTTTATCTGCCGGGTGTGAATCTACGATGTAATGAATGTGAAAGTACTTACTTTGAACTTGAGAGTCGTGGTAAAGTGCCCCCGGCTTCCAAATATGGAAAGTGATCATGAAACTGACTTTAACGGTACCTATATGTATGTATACGAACGTAAAAAATTCAAAGGAGTTCTCAAAATTATTTGTGAAAAAATTCCAGAAATTATCCGGCTCTGTTGTTTCTTTTCAAAAGTTTATCTTTGAAATTTGGCTAGGTATGCGCATTGCTCGTTTTTATGATATTTTTTTAATGAGATGGCGACATCAACTTTGAAATATGCGCGAATACGAGAAATTACGTAATAATCATGCAGTCGGAATCTCTTTTGATTCAATTAGCTAAAAATTAATTTAACTTTTGAAATTTCTGTGGTATCTTTAGTTTTTTGAGAAAAAGATTTGTACTCAATTGTTACATAATACATGAGCCTGGATATAGAACCCCCTCCCCCCTTAAGGGGTCAAAAACTGGTTTTCGAGTTGAGGTTCTCCCATAATTCTACCCTTCGGAAGACCCAAAATTAGTGTAAATTTTTACAAAATCAATCACAGATTACGAGGAAAAATTCCACTAGATTTATTTTTCTCATCTATAAATTTTTTTGTATATTGAAACTGAAAAAAATTGAGAATCGAAAAGTGAAAATTCTCAGGGCTATAAATTTACACATTTTTTTACTTTTTCAATAAGCAATTTTTCAACCAAAAAGTACTGAAAAATTTCCAACCCTTGAATAAAGTCTCGCCAATTTTTCAAAAAAAAGCACATTCAACAAAAATTTGTAACCGATCTTTTGAGCTAATTTTGTCAACTTGAGAGGTAAAATCACTCCTCCTCCATTGCATTTT
Source organism: Pseudococcus viburni (assembly GCA_033439095.1). Taxonomy (NCBI): domain Eukaryota; kingdom Metazoa; phylum Arthropoda; class Insecta; order Hemiptera; family Pseudococcidae; genus Pseudococcus; species Pseudococcus viburni. The sequence continues at coordinate 21,839 of JAVBJF010000711.1, read as the reverse complement.
CACATTTCAAAAAAATGAATTATATTTCAGAATTCATTTAGATAAAAATAAAAAACGATTTCTGATAAGATACATACATAATATATAACTGCAAATTTATTGAAAGATGCATGCTTTCTCCTATAAAAAAATCTTCTTACGTAAGTGGCTCGATACTACGTTTCCTAGAACTTCTATCAAAACAAATGTCAATGGTTTGTCAGAAATCATTACCTGTCTGGTAATTATTTACCTACTCATTAATAAAACTTTCAAGTGCACGTTACCTACTTATCCTGCTTATCATCACAATACCTTTGACAAAACCGCAAATAATTGCTACCTAATATTCACCCAAGTGTGTATCTACCTAATAATCGTAACGTAATTCATTTACTTACTCATACTTATTAATTGCTACATATACGAGTAGTAGTCGGGTGAAAATAGTAGGAAACCCTGAAATTATTTCTCTTCGATTTGTATGCGTCCTACAATCGCCTCGGGTATTTTATATACCAACGCAACGTATGTTTGATTATTAAACCTCCTATTTTCTAACATATTACCAGTATTTATTCTTCCATCGGTACTAGTTTATCAAGTCATTCATTTTCTAATCTCATGGATACGTTTACGTATTATGCAGTTCAATAAAAATTTAAGGCGATTGTTTATGTAGTCTGGAAAGTTGATACGAGTATGTTGACTGACTGCAGGAGTTTGGCTTCGGGGAAGCTAGGTCAGTTTTTCTGAAGTCCGTCTAGTGGCTTTTTATTTGGAAATTTGCATCAGCAAGGAAGGAATATTTGGCTTGTATTTAGAAAAAAATAGTGCAAGATTTATTTTTTAATTTTCAAAAATATTATCTTGTTTTTAAAATATTCGATTATACAACCTGTATTTTTTGAAATTTTTGAAGTATAGGTACCGAGAAGTACTTGTTAGAATGGATCATTTTACCCTTTTTTCCGAAAGTAGAATAAAAAGGAAGGAGATAATTGAGAAGTGATGTTAAGTGTAGATCTCAGCCCCTCTTCCCATTCAGGCTTCGTCTCTGCCTAATTTATATTGAAATTTGACAAAAATTCAAAAAATTTTGAAAAAATAAAAAATTGACCAAAAATGGCACTTTAATGAACGATTTTACCAAAAAAATTCCTTTGATGCCCCAGGAAGATTGTTATATGTACCTACAACTTTTTTCAAATTTTGATAGTTCATTGCAAAAAAAAATTGTCCGAAATGACTTCAAAAAGAAGTGGTGAAAATCTAAGATTTTGTGGTGAATAGTATTCTATCCCCCTCCCCTCAGGCAAAAGACCCAAGTTTTAAAATTTTTTTGATAAAAATAAAATAATATTTTTATTACCATTGAAAAGTAAAAAAAATATTTTTTTGCTTTTTCGGACAGGAGCGGAAGAGGGGTCACATGATTTTTTTTCATGGTTCTAAAACGTTATTTTTGGCGTTTTTTTCATAGTTGAATGAAAAAAATAATTACCTACTTGTTTCAGATTTAACCGATTATACGTAGGGGATCGATTTTCACTTAGCTTGGGATGAAATTTGAAAAATGTAAGGTTTTTGTATAAAGTGATGTAACGCTCCCTTTTGACATAATACGCCCACTATTGACATCATGACATTCTGTAGGATTTGAAAAAAAAAACTGTAAAATTTTTACCAAGCAATACAATGATTTTTTGTTAAGACTTGCTGTTTTTCAAAATTGTAATACATATGTAGGTACCTATAACATAAAAATGTCAAAGATATACTTAGTAGTACAGTCATTTTAGCTAAAAAAATGCCCTAACCCCCAAAAAATTAGCAGGAAGGGGAAGTTTCGTATATAAGCTCAGTAAAGTATGTACTTCAATATTCCTGAACTTCCCTAAAATTGGTGCATATTTAGATCCCCTTTTGGGGGGCAAGGGGGTTCAAATTTTGGTTTTTCGGCCATAATTTTCAAAATTATGCACTTACGAAAAAAAAGTTGAAACAAAAGTTGTAGCGCATAAAAAAAAACAACTTTGTTATTTACAGTATTTCCCTAGGATGCCATGGGGAGGAGCTGGAGCTTTGTGAAAAAATCAATTTTGAAAATTTTCCAATAATACACATAATCACCAAAAATTGGGTCCATTGACTTTTAGGAGCGGTTCTTTTGCATAGTACATCCCATTACTATGTAGAATACGTAAAATGTATAAACGACCCCTCATCTCAAAGTAGGGGGGTGGACCCTCTGTAGAAAAAGCCGCATTTTCCCCCTGGAATATCTCAGCTACAGTGAGAAATTCGAAAAATTAGTTCAAACAAACGTTGTAGAGCGTCAAAAGACGAACATTTTACTTTTTTTACTTTTTTTCTACGTGGTCTTGGAAGTGAGGTAGTGTAAAAATAAAAAAAAGCGGGGGAGCGTTCAAAACTTTTTCACGAATTTTGAACCCCCTGTTTTGGGGCCTAATTTGGGTCCAGAGGTTGAATTATTATGAAAATCGAGTTCAGCAACCATGAAAACCCGAGAAACCAACTTGTTAGACTATCGGTTCGCTAAATTTTATACCTGGCGTAATTTATGTATTGAATTATTGAAAAATTTTCGAACCCCCGCTTTTTTTCTTTTTGCAATACACAACAAAAAAAAAATCAGTTGTGATTTTCTACCATTTATTTTGTTTGTGAAAAAGTATTAATAGTAAACACTTACATCACCAATTGGAATGGAGATGGGGGAAAATCCTGTTGGACAATTTTTCAAGTAGAAGTATTCATACCTAACCTTACTAAAATTGTCTCAAAAATAATTTTCTTCTGTTCTTACAGAAAATCTAAAAAATAAAAAGTAACTTTTCAGGGGTGTACTTACCTACTTACATGAAAAATGAGGTAAGGTAAAAAATAAGCATAAAAATGGCATTTTTGGTTATAAACATCTATTTTAATAAAGTTTCTGGAATTTTTTCCATTTTTAAAAGTTTTTTGAATACTTTTAATCAATTTTTAAAGACAGTTAAAGAGTTGGGATTTAGGCTAGAGAGGAGGTCAAAATTTTACTAGAATTTTTTGAGGTCTAAACACAACTTTCTGATTCCTTTCCATTCTACAATGTATTTACTTTTAAAGGAAAAAAGTCAAAATAATCCGTCCAAGTTCTATGTGCGTAGACTGCGTACCTACTTTGTGTTCATATGTACATATTATATATCTGTTTAGCGTACATATTATATAACTGTTTAGCAATCATTTAAAAAAAATTCAGCTCGATTTTCTGAAAAAAAAAAAAAATGGTATTTTGATGTTACAGGTATGGCTGTTGCTGATAGGAATTTCACTGCACAAATCTACAGCAGTTGTCAATCACAAAAACAGTGCAACTGTTCGACGAGATGCGGGTATATTGACGAACGCTTATGGTGCTCCTGTATCCGCCGATAATGCCGATCCTCTTCCCTCCCGGTTTCAGTCGAAAGATGACTTCGAGGCGAGGAGCTCTGATTTTGAAGCAACCACACCGGTGTTTCCTTTAAGTGCACCATCATACGATTACAGTCCACCGGGTTTGGCACCACCCGCAGGAGAGAGCTATAATGCAAGAATCTCCAATTTTGAAGCAACCACTCCAGTTTTTCCTCTAAGTGCACCTGCAGAAGAATACGATGTGCCAGGTTTAGCACCACCTGAGAGCAATGATATTCTCAGCAAACAATCTGGGTATGGATATGAAAGACCTCCAACAAACCCATCTGGATCATATGGTCCACCGCCTCAATCGCTATCTCCGTCTTATGGTGCACCATCTCCATCATATGGTCCACCCCCACCATCATACGGTCCACCACCACCATCGCCTTCTCCGGCATATGGTCCTCCAAGTAATTCATACCTGCCACCTAGTAATTCCTATCTGCCACCAAGTAATTCATATCTCCCTCCATCAAAGCCAACTTATGGTCCACCTCCTCCACCACCTCCTCCTCCACCCAAACCGGTTTATTTCCCACCACCCCCTCCTCCCAGACCAGTGTATGGGCCTCCTAAACCAACGTATGGTCCTCCTCCATCACCACCAAAACCAACCTATGGCCCACCTCCATCACCACCAAAACCAACTTATGGTCCTCCTCCTAAACCTTCCTATGGACCACCACCATTCGAATATTCTCCACCAAAACCTCAATATGGACCTCCAAAACCGCAATATGGTCCTCCAAAACCTAGCTATCAACCTCCTCCATATCCTTCCAAACCTCCTCCTTCACAATACGGACCTCCTCAAAAACCACCTTCGTTGTCACTAAACCCAGATTTGCTTTCTTTGAAATACGGATCATCCTCGAAAACAGAAAGCAGCTCTTCGAAATTTTCTTTCTACAATAATTTGAAAAATGGCTTGTACTCATTGCTCGGAAACCATTACTCGGGAGGTTCATCTGGTGGTATTCACTCACCGCCTACACCACCAGTTATCAGCTACGACGGATGGAAACCATTGAAAGGAGCCGAATTAGGTTCACTTATTGGAAATTTCCCATACCCTCAAGTGCAGACAAATTATTATGAACAGGAATACTTGCAGCCGCAATCATTCGCTGCTTCGAATGATTTCTTATCTCAACCTCCACTCTCAGTCAATCAGATATCCGGCTCTAATTTCGAAGTGCCATACGACTATATTAAATCATACGCCAATTTAGCATTAGATGGCGTTTCCAGCGCCCATGGATTCCCAAGTGGAGGTTCCAACTTCAATGGATTCTCAAGTGGAGTTTCTAACTTCAATGGATTCTCAAGTGGAGGTTCCAACATCAATGGATTCCCAAGTGGAGTTTCCAACATCAATGGATACCCAACTGCTCCACTTCACTGCGATGATCATTCATCTTTCAGTCAGTTTGGCGGTGGATCAATTTCCTCTGATGTGGGAAAAGAAAGCTATCAAATTAACAGCGCCTCAATTTCATCTGATTTTGGATCAGTAAAGGACAGTTATCAAGTACAGAATTTTCCCACTCAACAAATCGGTTTAGCTTATGGAGTTCCTTCTGGTAAACAAATTGAAGGACCTAAATTACAGCCAAAAACTCCAATCAAATTCAGACCTCCGGTGCCATCAGGTTTGTTACAATCTGTAGGAAAAGATAATATAAATGATTACAACAAAGGATCCTCCTCATTCAGAGGCCAGACATATATCCCACCTCCAATCCCAGATGTATCGAAAAACGAAGAACCACCTTCAGTAGATTCCGGATATTCAGACAATTACCAACAAAATAGTGGCTCATATGATTCATATTCTGATAAACAATCATCAAAAGATACCACAATCAATACGGATTCAGTTTCATTTGATAACAGTTTGAAATTCTCTAATCCATCGCCGAATGTCCAATACTCTCAAAGTTCAGGATTTGCTGCACCGATTGACAGCTCTTCTTATAATCAAGCTCCCCAGCAATCGTTCAATGTACCTTCATCATTTGGCTCTGATGGATATGCCACCTCCAATCCGGAATTACAATCTATTCTCAGTTCCCTTGGAGATAAAGATCCATCCATTACCCCTTCTCAATCAGTCGAGTTACCCGCCATTGGCAGCAGCTATAATTCTGCCGGATTAGACCAAAATCAATATGTGTTCCAATTGCAGTCATCAAACGGAGCTGCAGGATTATCAAACGAAAGAGTATTATCCCAAGATTTACTACAAAATGTATTGTCAGCAATTGAACAACAAAATCGACCATCTTCGTCAGCCGGTTTGTATGAAAATTCTGACAGCATACAAACTGCAGGTTCGGAAAATGTTCCAAAAGTACAGAAAATCGAAGAATCAAACAAACAAGCTGTACAAACCAGTGAAAAAGAACAAAAGGTAACTGCAGATGATAGCAATTCTGGTCAAGCTTAGATATCCCATTGTCTTTATATTCAACAAGAATGGGTATTATCTTTTATTACATTTTATCTGGAATTATTTCGTTTCATCGTTAGGGATGAATTTGTGATTAATAATTCTTTTTTTTTTCTGAAAACCTCGATAGGTACCTAGATTCGAAACTCTATAAACGTAGAATAAATAATTTATTCAAAAATATTATTTATTCTATGTTCAGAATCATGTCGACATTCAGTAATCGATAAAAGTAAAATTCAACTCAAAATTGGTAAATGAATGTCCAGTAGATAGGTACCTATTGTGGTAAGCATAATTCCAGTGACGACAAGGTCCTTGCTGAAATTATGCAATTAGATGTCTTTTCAAAATTTTTTAAAGATGTCTTTACCTACTTTAAGCTGTTTTTAATTGAATATAAGTTGTATTTAAGAATCAAGTTTGGTTTTACAAACGCATAAAAGAGAAGACAAAATTCGCCATCATTTATTTTTAATGAAAATGTTTTTGAAGGTGCCTAATTAAACTGCCTTGGAAGTCTTTAGAATTAATTTTTTTTTGCTCTACTAGGTATCTTTGTTTTGTGTCATGAAACGATATTTCTTCTTATGTAATGTATCCCGCATCATATCACCTTTTTCAAATTGATCAATACCTATTTGTATATCCATGGTCTAGTTATGTATTTTCTGGGCGATAGGTAATTATGAGCTATCTATCACCCACTGCCAATTTGAATTCATTTCATTTATATTAAGTACATAAATGAACCTACCTATCTATAATATATTTATGTGTACTTATTTAATCAACTTTTTTTTATATAATGATGAAATGTGCCATTATGAAATGTTGTGCAAAGGGTTAGTTACGTTGTGATATACAAATACCCTGCACTACGATTTTTCACATATTTTAGTTCATTTTCTTGTCTTTTCTTTTAAGTAGTAATAATTGCGTACATACGAGTACGTGTGTACCTACTTCTTTCATTATTTTACGTTTTTTTATTATTTTTAACGTTTATATCGAGCGAAATATAATTATCCAGATAATTTCATTCACTAGGTACATAATGATGCAATATAGCCTCCATTTATGAATTAAGTACGCGTGGAATCCGATGATTACCTATTGTGAGAATCATTATAAGAGTTAAATATTTATTTTTGGCTGTATTCTTTTTTTTCTCTTTTACATTTATTCAATTATTTCCTTTATTTATGAGGTCATTTTGATGTACCGTTATGTGAATAATTTTATGAAAAATATAAATGCTTACATATTTACTTAGTTTTCATTTTTCGTACCAATTTATTCTCAAAGTGCAGGTATTTAATTGAACATGTAATGAGATGGATCGAAAAAAAAAACAGGTTGGACTTTGACGAAAATTGGTGAAATAGCTGGTTCACTTAAAGTGAAGGAGTTCCCAAAAAAATTTCAAGCCCCCATCTCAAAGATGGACAGAGCTAGGAGACCTCAAAGTGGACTCATTTTCAAAAAACTCGTTTTTCTTTTTTACTTTTGGGTAGTACTGCCTGCTTGGAATTTCTTGGAATTTTAATAATCTCCTTAAGAAGTGCGATTTAAAATCAAGTCGAAATTCTCCTAGAATAATATTGGATTGAATTATATTTTTCAAAAAGTTTTCATGACAGTGCTGCCACTTGCATTTTGATTCATGCGATTTTTATAGAATTAAAGTTGTTCACTCAATGGCTTGAAGAGTAGTCACAAAATTTTTTGTTTGTTGAAGTCAATTTAAATTATTTTTTGGAAAATGTTCTGTAACAGTGCTGCCAACTGAAATTTAATGAAAATGGCCTAAATCAAAATACAATTGGCAGCACCAGGTACAATGAAATGTCTTGAATTTTTTTTTTTCGAATATTCCTGGTAACTAAAAAATTGTCATCTCGATTTTGAAGCGTTTGAGTGAGTAATTTGAATTTTGTAAAAACCAAAAATCTTCAGATTTGTGATCTGAAATTTATCAATCTACTTGTAGAAGGACAAAAGTGGTACTTATCTATTTAATTTTGAGGTCAATGATTCAGAGCGGTGTAGAATAGGAGTAATCATTCTGTATTTTTTTTTGAAATTTGTAACGTATGTATTAAAAATTTCACTCCCCTGACTCCACGGGTTCACTTCTTCCCACTGGACCTTAAAATTCAACTACCTTATGTTCAAATTTTTTTTTAATTAAACATTTTTCTTTAAAAATGGTTGTAGCATGCATGTAAATTACCCAAAAATATCATTGTTTCTTTTTTTTTCATCATCATCCTATTTTTCAGGTGTCCTTCAAAATTTCATTTTTTCATTTCTTTTCAATACCTACTCACTTATTCAGTAAATAATTGGACAATTTTTTTTTAATTCCTGAAATTATGTCAGTATTGGTATTTTACGTCATCAAAATCATCGGCTGCGATTTTCAATTATCAACACCCATCCAGACTATGTTTTTTTTTTCAAAAATTGGAAAAAGGAAAGAAAATCGGCGCTGAAAATTTTAATGGATTAAAATATTTATCCTGACGTCGCTCGTTTCAGTGAACATTTTTTCACTTTTTTCGATTTCTCGTGAAATATTTAAAATACATGAAAAAACGATATTGAGGACCTCTGAAAAATATGGTGATAATGAAAAATGCATGGGTACCATGTACTCACCATCTTCAAAAAATGTATTTTTTTCAATTTTAAAATTTTTTAAAATACAGTATAGGTAGTAAAATTTTAAGATCGGGTAGGGATGGGTAAATTATAAGTTGAGAAGGGAAATTTCTGAAACGTCATTCAACTTTTTCGCTAGTAATGGGCACTAATCGATTATCAGAAGTAATCGATTAATCGATTTTTCAAAAATTTGAAACTAATCGAATCGATTATTTTCAACTTTGTTTTTGTTACTTTGGGAACCACTGAGTTGACTTTTCTGATGGGAAATTTAGCGTAGAACAACTTTTGTTATATAACTTTTTTCTCTCAGACCCTTTATTTTGGCTAAAAAGCTGAAAATACTCAGCTTTCTTCTAATTTTGTTGAAGTTTGGCTAAAAATGTTATCTAAGTTCAAAATAGGTTCCAAAAATAGGTAATTTTCAGAAATTCAGAACTGAAAAAATGAACGCGTTTTTTGCTTTTAAGCAAAAATCTTAGAACATGGATATGTCAGTAAGATATACCATACTCTCAAATTTAATATAATTCTTCAGGATGTTCATCAACTTATATTCAACATGGGATGTACTTCTTTCAATGCCCATAAAGTATGGCAGCTTCATTTAGTTACTGTGTTACTGCTATTACACAGGTCAAAAGACAATTTTAATTACTATCAAGGAGAGGAATGCACCATTTACTCAGCTTCTAGTGCTGTGCCTGTACCAAACTAGCGCATATCTTCCCAACTACTATCTCTTAGACAATCATTTTCCGGCAATCTTTCCCAACTTTCTGTCTGACATTCTGTCTAACTTTCCATCCAACATTCCATCTTACGCTCCATCTAACTTCTTTGAGTCTAACATAATGTCATTATGTCTTAATTTAAAAATGTTGCTGTCTAACGCTCCATATAATGCTCCATCCAACTTTCCATATAATAATCGGTTTATTTCCGATCGAATTTCCGATCGACTTTCCGATCGACTTTCCGATCAACTTTCCGATCGACTTTCCGATCGACTTTCCGATCAAATATATCTTTCTGATTTCCAACTATCTTTTCAACCAACTTTTTGACCGACTTTTTGACCGACTTTTTGACTAGTCTTTTTGACCGACTTTTTGACCGACTTTAATCTCTCCAAGTCCAACATGTTATCAGCAAATTATCATGTTCAAATATGACATTTAATTATACTTATAAGTTTTTTCAAGCCTACAGGGTGTCTAACAAAATTTCAAAACCCCAAAACAGGACAAACAGGACCTTCAACAGGACCTTTAAAAAATCGGTTCTGATCGATTTTGTACCCCCCCCCCCCCCCAAAAAAAAAATCCTATTCTGGCAAAAAACAATTGAAACGAATTTTTTCAATAATTGTTAGAAATGAGCAAAAAATTTATTTTAAAAATTCAAGGACAAGGAAGATAGAATAAAAACAAATCTTATCCTGTATATAAAAAACAAGAACGAACATTAGATAGTAATGCTAAAAAAAAAGTTCCAAAAAATTAGCTATTTTTTAAATTTTTAAAACTTTTTTTCAATTACGATCATTTATTGAAATTTTTTTTCTATTTTGGCGGGTGGAATTTCAAAATTGTACAAAACAGGACTTTTCACTGAAAAAGCCCCAAAACAGTACAAAAACAGGACAAACAGGACCACTCAGCCCAAAACAGTACAAACAGGACGAACAGGAGTTGTTAGACATTCTGGCCTAACATAATGTCATTATGTCTTGATCCACTGTGATCATTACACATAACCCGTAACTCGTCCAAGTCTAACATAATATCAGCAAATTATTATTTAAAAAAAATATAATATTTAATTTTATTTATAAGTTTTTTCAAGTCTAACATAATGTCATATGTATTGATCCACCGTAACAACATAATGTCATTATGTCTTGATCCACTGTGATCATTACACATAACCCGTAACCCGTCCAAGTCTAACATAATATCAGCAAATTATTATTTAAAAAAAATATAATATTTAATTTTATTTATAAGTTTTTTTTAAGTCTAACATAATGTCATAATGTCTTGATCCACCGTAACCGTAACCATTTTCAAGCGTAACCATTTTCAGGCGTAAGAATTTTCTAGCGTAAGAATTTTCTAGCGTAACAATTTCAAAATTTTACCCCCCAGGCCTAAAGACATATCCATGTCAAAATTTTGAGACCCTGACAAATTTCAAGGCCCTCCTCCCTTCTCTGAAAAACAAAAAAAAAAAACGAAAATCATCAAAAATGGTCAAATTTTGTTGAAATGAAGCTTTTTGCAAAAAAAAATTGAAAAATCGATTACTTTCTCCAAATAATCGATTAATCGATTAATTCAAAAATGTGCAAGTAATCGATTAGTTAGTAATCGATTGGTAATCGATTAATCGCCCATCACTATTTTTCGCTACTCCCTTTTCAATTTTCGAAAAAGTTCATAATGGGTACCCTTAGTGTAGAAACTCAAATTGAAACGACCGGGGGGGGGGGGGGGGGTATTACCTCATTTAGAGGTCTCTTAGCTTTTTACCTTTTTGGAACGACAACCTATTTTTTTTTCTTGAAAAAGCCCCTTCTCAAAGTAAACGACTTACCTTATCTACCAATTTTCGTCAAAGTCGAGAATGAGTCAATCCACTCTAATTAAACAGTGAGAACATTTTTAATTTACCAGACTACGATTAGAATTTTTTCTACAATTATGCATTCAAAATTCCTAGTTATCCAGAAATCTTTCAGTAATAGAAATCATTTATTTAAAGCTTTATCATTGCCCCTTTTATGTTTGAAGATAGGCAACCAATACATCACATAAATCTTTAGAAAAACTAAAACGCTCCTACCAATAAATTTAGAACAAATTATGATAGATATCGTTATAAAGAGAACTTTAAAACAATCGACTAATAGAAATTGGTATAGATATATGATAAAAAGCGCTATTTAAAAACGTTTTGGTGATAAATTGTGTACCGTTGTGTGTAAAATTAAGGTATAAGATAGCCATTCGGCGGTGTTGGATTGCATTGAAAAATGGTAGGTGCTGTGCAACGACGACGTCGTTCGAAGGAAAACACTGTTGAATTATTCATAGAATCGTTTATGACATTTACTATAAGACTTAATACCTACGTTAAAACACAGAACCTTCCGAACTGTTTTCTTTTCCGTAAATGCTCATTTTAATCTACTCTCATCTACTTGCGGCGGAATACTCATTAAGACATGCAAATGGATACAATTTTCAATTGTGGAAAAAAAAACGACGAAAGGAAAGGTTTTGAAATGGAACATTGGATGTTACATGAGGTATAATAGTATACGACGATAGGCGATTATGCATTGTCAGCGTGTTGAGGGAATTTGGTGTTTTTTGTAATAAATTATATAATTTTTTAGATAGGTTCCTATAGGTATTAAATAATTTTTCGGATGATATAAATTATTATTTCGCCGACGTTGAGCTGGTTTTAATGGCATATAATTGCTGGGAAAAAGTAATGTAGGTAGGAATTTAGCTATATGGTTACCTAATGATGAAATAAAATCGTTGATTAAATGGGTACTCAGAAAATTGTAAAAAAAATGTTATTGTATCAGCAAATCACACAGATTTTTGATTATAAAGGTCGGTTTATTTTTTTATAGGTACCTTTAACGTTTCAACCGATGAATTTACTTTAAAAAAAAATATTTTTTGTAAAAAAACTATCCTACTTGGTGTAGGCGAAAGACGAGAAAAAATTTGGCTACTTTAAATTTGATTTTTGGTAAGAAATAATAAGCGCACCTAAGAGGAGGGCTCAGAGTCGAATCTTCCTAAGAACCCAAGAAGACTTTTCATCATAAAAATGCCAAAAAGAAGAGTACATTTTGCTTTTCAAATTTCCTACTATTTTTGTACTAGGTTTTTTCCTTCGACCATTGGTTAAGGAAATGGAAAGTCACGAAGATTGGGACTCTTTGTACAAACCGCAATTTAAAGTCACACCAAAAGCACACAGGTGGAAATAGAGCTTTCGAGTTTGCGGCATTTGATTCTTCGCAGTTTTTCGAGTCGCAAAAGAAATTTAATTATACTCATGTTGAAAATTTTGCCAAGTGTGGTTGAAAAAATAAAGGAAAATCGATCAAAATATTTCAAATACATTCTTTAAGGGAAAAATTGTAAATTCAGCTGCAAAGAGTATTCGAAGCTCTTGGATTCATTTTTGAGGTTGCTTTGACCTTCAACTTTAAACCAGGACCCATGTTAGCGATTGAGGAGGTAAGATAGGTTGTTCCAACAATATTTAGCGTGGTAGCTATCAAAGTCTCTGTTTTTTCACTCCGATGCTCATTTTACCAAAAAAAATCAAAAGAGGCTTCCAAGAGAGGAAGGGACGTAAAGAATTCAAATTTTTTGACCTTCAGAATCAATTTCTGGGGTTATTTTATGCAAATAACGACTCCCTGGGATGAAAAGGCTTCCAAGAAAAAGCCCAAATCAAAATTATCGGGCACTAAAAAGTTCATTGGAATTACAAATTAAAGGTATGAACCTTCTGTCCGCAGGAAATGCATCTGATAAATCTTTCGCAAAAGATTCTATACATAATACATACGTGATTACTTATTCTTACGATGAAAATTCGTCAAATAATTCTGAAAATAAAGGTAAGTAAAATTTAAACGACTTGATCGTTCCCAAATGACTGAAATAATTCTAATAATTAGACCTAATTGTGAATAAATGCATGTGTGAATGAATAGACAGATTATTTTTTGGAACTACGCCTCCCGGTACCTATGTACACGATATTTTAGTTCAACTCCAATTTCAGCACCGTCACCCCTTTCGTTTTACTTTCAAAAATTTTTTTGTCGGATTCGTAATCTACGACCTCGAAACCCTAGATTTCGACATGCTACGCGATATTATGGTGAATTTTGATTTGGGCACCCCCCAACCCCTCCCCATGACCTTCAAAAAATTTTTTATTGCCAGATTCTTGATCTACGACCTCGAAAACCTAGATTTCGATATACTACACGATATTTTAGGGGAATTTTGATTTCAGCACCTCCCCCACCCCCTCCACTTTGCCCCGAATCAGTTTTTTATTGTCAAATTCGTAATCTACGGCCTCGAAAATCCCTTTGAAACATCTTCCCACGATTTTACGTTCAATCGAGTATAAATAGACAAGAATTATGAGAAATGAAGCTAAAACGGGTGAAATTATTGAAAAATTGACCATGTTTTCCTTTATAGATCTTAATGTCGCAAGTTTTCGCAAAAACTAATATCACAGTCGTATTCAAGGTATCTAAAACTATCACTCTAACTGTATAGTTCGGTGAACTTGAGTGAACTTTGTATAGTTTTGGTCCAATTTACGCTCGTAACATTGTAAAAAAAGGACCATCTTTAACCCATTGCCATAAAATTATGGCTCATTAAAGCCAAAAACCGAATAGGGCATCGAAAAGTACATACTTTGACGAATATTTTTCACTATTCACATTTGAAAATAGGTCAACTTAAACACCAACTAGAAGCCACTGAAAGTATACTACAAACTGAAGCAAACTACCAAATGACATGTCGCCCATTTCAGCACTCACTCAGAATTATAGTAAAGGAGGGAACGAAATTCTGTTGCTCGTTGTTAGGTTCTAGGTATTCAGGTTTTAATTTACCGCGATTGCCAAGTTGATTGGTGACGATTTTGTTTTCATAATTTCGCGCGTTTTGAGGGGTCTCCTGGACCACTGTGAGACGTGTGTTTGATGCTCCATTCTAATGAGTGTTTCTTAGTAGGTACTTACTCTTTTTTTTTTTTTTGAATATCTATTGCGGTTTACATCATTGAACCTGCGGAATCAAAAAATTTGTGGTTTTCATCTTTTCTGGGCAACAGTATTAAGTAATTTCATTGTGTTATTATTTGATTAGAGGCGATCCAATCGTTTTGTACCTACTTAAAAATTTAAGTATCATTTGCGTTGTTTTCAGTTTTATCACTGCTCAAGTTCCACTTAAATATAGGTATATTTTCAAATTAATTGTATTCGGTAATGAATCATTATAATTCTTACAAATATGTCAGTTTATCACGAATGTCACTGTAGAAAATGAAAAACACTTCAAAGTTAAAATGATAGGTGACAAAGTACGTTTTTGAAATATTTACATCGGAAAAAACCATTTAAAACGTAGATTTGATGAGTCATTTCTGTTTGAAAGTTTGGATTCTTGTTGAATTGGATTATTTTGTAAATATGTAGTTATAGGAAAATTATTATAGATATGCAATGGAACTTGTCAAATGTTGATATGGCTCAAGAATTTTATTTATCTTCATTTTTTGGCTCAGTGGTTTGTAATACTACACTCGATAATGGTCCCATGTAGAATTTATCTTGAAATTCCTTTTCCATTGAAAATCTGAAATTCATAATCAAAGATAAAATTTTTGTATGTTTTTTGGTAGAATTTATGGACGAACTGTTGTAGCTAGGTAGGTAGAAAGTACCCACAGAGAAATCTGGACTCAAAATTCAATGTAGAATAGGTAGGTAATATGAATATCATACCTACCCTTTTGAATATTCTGAACTTACAGATGCAGCAACCGTTATCACATCGCTTGTTGGATTTGGTAATATTAGAGTTAAATTCAATCGGGAAAATGATCCATGAAAATTGATTACCATTACTAGAATATCACCCTGATGGGATCTGCGGTTTAATAAAAAACCAACATGAAATTAATTTGATGGTCTACTTTGCAAAAGGTTGATAACTAATAGAATATAGTTGGCCCATTGTAAATAAAATGCAGACCTTTTAACAACATAGGCATCCGGTGATAGTGCATAACTCTCAAACGTTCCATATTTAAAAATGTCGGTTTTTCTCAAATTTGATAAATCTTTGAACAGGTTATAGTGACTGGTTGTTTGACTCTTCTCATTTTCAACATTTCTTTCGAAGTAATCAGAATTTGGTGGGAGGTGAGTTGTAGTGTTGACTGAAAATCCTGTAAGCAAGATATTGGTGCTTACAAATTTTATATTTTTTATTCATCATCATAGTTTAAAAACTAAAATAAGGAGGGGTGTACTGAAACCAGGGTTGTGCCGATTCGAATCACTTATTTTATGATTCGAAAAATGATTCGAATCATTTGAGAGAAAATGATTCGTGATTCGTGATTCGTTCGAATCATTCCGATGATTCGTGATTCGCGATTCGAAAATTTTTGTACTTTTCCTATTATTTCACGAATCATTTCATTTTTTAAAAATTTTCTTTGTGTCTCTAAAATTTACAAATTTTTGGGAGTAAATTTTTGGATATTTCACCATCATGGTATCAATACACAAAAAGTGTCAGAAAATTAGAAATTTGCTTAAAAAAAGGATAAATTTCAGTCTCGAAAATTGAAATTTTTTTTGCAAAAAATCCAGAAACATGACAGTGTGATGGAACGTCGTTTCTTAGCCCAAAAGTGGCGTTTTTTGTGTGTTTATATTGTGTAGTAGCAAAATATTCAAAAAAAGAAGTCAAAAAATGTCCAGATATCCGGAGAAACTGAACAATTTCAAATGAATTAGATGATTCGAAAAATGATTCAAAAATTACGAATCACGAATCATTTTTTGGAAAATGATTCGAATCATTGATTCGAATCATTTCTCAGGAAAGGATTCGTGATTCGTGATTTATACGAATCATGTTGATAATTCGTGATTCGTGATTCGAATCAAAATGAACGCGATTCGGCACAACCCTGACTGAAACTGATCTGAAAACTACAGTGAGTAAATTTTTTCATACCGCTACTTGTTGTATCATCCCATTGCATTATAAGTCTGTTTGGATCCCTTCTACCATGACCTGAGAAATCCTTGATTTGATGTTTGAAGATGAAACCATTCATCATTGCTATTTCTTGGCCATAGTACACTCCTACTGTTCCTGGCAACATCATGGATAAAATAGTGAGAATGTCACAGTATTCAAGACAAAGTCGTGATCCCACCCTTGGAACATCATGATCTTGAGTCTAGGCGGAAGAAATGGTTAAGAAAATGAAACGTCTATCTACTCAAATTAGGTACTTGTAATCAACTCAGATACATACCATCGAAGCACACACCTCTCCTTTTGGTAAACTTCCCATCCACCAATCTAAATTACGTTTCAACCTCAGTGCCGGCACAGGTTCATATATATATTCCAAGATAAATGTGTAAGGAAAATGTGTTATAGGATAATCCTGTCTGCCATAATACTGAAGAACTTTTTTTTCTTCGGAGTGTGCTTCCGCAACAAAAATTCTAAGTTAATCGTAAAATAGATTTAGTATGTAGGTAGGTCAGCACCCACCATTGATTCGAATCATAATGTCCGAATCACGTATGAAAAAAAGATTCGATTAATTTTTGTTCGAATCATTAAATAAATGATTCGTATCACGAATCACGAATCGTTTCACAAAGTTTTGATTCGAATCATTTCAGTCATGAATCATAAATTTCGTGATTCGAATAAAAAATGATTCGAATCATGGTGGGTGCTGATCATTACTATCCTTAAATTTCGAAAGCATTTTGATTCGATTTTGAAACCTTTAGGCTTTCACTGGTATTAAAAATCGCCACAATCGAAAATCGGTATAAAAAATGATTTAAAAAATGCATATTGCATAATTGTACAGCGATGTACATGAAAAATTGGAATGATTCGAAAAACTTGAATCATTTTCACATGTCACGAATCACGAATTACGGATCACGGACCAAAATTTTGAATCACGAATCACGAATCATTTCACAAAGTTTTGATTCGAATCATTTCAGTCACGAATCATAAATTTCGTGATTCGAATCATAATTCGAATCAAAAATGATTCGGATCATGGTGGGTGCTGAGGTAGGTACCTTCCTTTATATGTATTACCTAATACTACTTACACTCGACGAGAATCTGAATACCGGGGTGCAGAGTCTTACAATTTTTTTCAGAAATTTTAGTATATCTTAGCAAAGTATTGTTGTGAAATGATCTAATTGATATTAAAAAGATTTGGAGAAAATTTGAGTATTCTCGGTTGATGTTTCACACAGGCACCAATCCGGATGATGATTTCAAGTGAGAAGCCAAAGGATTTAGTAGGTATGCAGATTTTTTTCTGGATTTCCTCAAGGCCCAAGGAGGGGTCATAATAGGTTTAAATGGTTTAAAATGAAAAAAAAAATTGTTTGAGGAATAAAAAAATCGAAAAACTTATAACATAGTTCTTTAAAGAATTATCCAAAATACAAAGTTTTTATGTAAATTATGACAA
Source organism: Pseudococcus viburni (assembly GCA_033439095.1). NCBI lineage: Eukaryota > Metazoa > Arthropoda > Insecta > Hemiptera > Pseudococcidae > Pseudococcus > Pseudococcus viburni. Next base: position 3,925 of record JAVBJF010000711.1, on the reverse strand, counting down.
AAATATCGGGTTAATAAAGTGAAGACGAACATTTTTTAGAACTACCTACGTTTAGAAAATAATGCAAAAAATAACCAATGTTTAATATTTATATTTATAAGTCATTTTCCATATGAGGGATTTTCAATTTTGGATTTGCACTTGTAGTGTAGTCTGATTATGTCAAAAAAAGGCTTCCGCTCGCACCGAATGTTAAAAGCAATTTGACGATTGATTCTTAATCTAGAATGCTTTTAGAAAAAAATAAGCCTGGGTGCCATATTTTTTAGCCCCTTCCCTCCCTAGGGTCCACCGCCTTTCTTTAAAATAAATGTATCTCCCTTGCTATTCAGTCTACAAAAAAAATTTTCAAATAAAAGTTCTTTTTTGAGGGCTTTTCTACATTTTTGGTTATTGCCAAAATTTCATTTAGAGCAACCCTCGTGCCCCAAACCTCAAAAATGTATTTACAAAAATACTCAAAATCAAGTCTTTTTTATTTATTATAAAAAATATCGCAGATGACGCAAAATGTATAATAACAAAAGTGTTAAGAATAGAATTTTACGTTCAATAAGTTTATCGTCATACCCTCACCCCACCCCAAGGGTCCACCCCCCTCCCCTTCAAAAATCAATGTTTTTGTTTATGATTTTTTTCGTTCGTTTACTTATTTAAAAAATAGGGGGAAATACTAATTTTAAATTGTTCAAAATTCTCCCGACCGAAATGAAACTTTTCTAATTACAAAAATTAAAGTCATCATTTTCAAAAAATATCAAACTCCAACCTTGATTTTTAACTTAAAATGAAATTTCATCATCATTGAAGAGAGCCAAGCTGCTCCTCTCCGCCCGCCCCCTCCCCGATTTATCTGACTCCAATTTCAAAACTTAAAATTGAAATTTTCTAAAAAAAAAAATCCATTCTTGTACGAAATACAAAAAGATAGCACTCTCATGGACAAACTGAAGTCGCTTTATTGAAGTGGGGGCAAAAAAATGAAGGGTTCATTCAAAATTTTGAATACACAATTTTAATGGTCCATAAATGAACCGTGTTAAATCAAAAGAGACCAAGCGACATCAAAAATTTCACCAAAAAACAAACTTGAAAGTACGATAACTTCTGAAAAAGTTGAAGAAGGGATAATAAGTATGAGAAATATGAACTCTGGTAACATTAATCTAGGTATCAGTAATTTACATGTTCAGAAGCTTATTTTGTGTTCCCAGTGAGAAATACGTTAAAATCTCAGCACTCTCAAATTTGTCGCTTGGTCTCTTTTGTTTTAACACGGTTCAAATGATACTTACATACCTGGAAAATAAAATTTTAGAAATTTTACTTTTTCCACTGAGATTTCAGTTTGTCCATGAGAGTGCTATCTTTTTGTATTTCGTACAAGAATGGATTTTTTTTTAGAAAATTTCAATTTTAAGTTTTGAAATTGGAGTCAGATAAATCGGGGAGGGGCGGAGAGGAGCAGCTTGGCTCTCTTCAATGATGATGAAATTTCATTTAAAGTTAAAAATCAAGGTTGGAGTTTGATATTTTTCGAAAATGATGACTTTAATTTTTGTAATTAGAAAAGTTTCATTTCGGTCGAGAATTTTGAACAATTTAAAATTAGTATTTCCCCCTATTTTTTAAATAAGTAAACGAACAAAAAAAATCATAAACAAAAACATTGATTTTTTGAAGGGGAGAGGGGGTGGACCCTTGGGGTGGGATGAGGGTATGACGATAAACTTATTGAACGTAAAATTCTATTCTTAACACTTTTGTTATTATACATTTTGCGTCATCTGCGATATTTTTTATAATAAATGAGAAATAGTATATTATGCAACAAGCGTAGAAAAGTGCGAGATTATAAACGTGTGCGGAATTACAGCGCGAGCCGAAGGCGAGAGCTGTAAGCATACGTTTTTACTATCGAGCACTTTTTTGCGAGTTGCATATACTATTTTTCATACTATATACCTGTAATACGTATCATTACACCTTTTTTTATTGAATACGAAAATAGTCTTTAATGGTAACCATAAGACGAAAGAAAATTGAAGTATAACGTTATCAGTACTGAAAATGGGATAGCGCATGCGCAATGTAGAAAATGTACGTAAACAAACACATAATGAGCGTCACTTTACCTCCCTAGGGAGTAAAAAGTTACTTTTTCTCACAGTTACGCGTTCACTCGTTGGTTGCCAGTAAAGACTTACTTTTGCATTCAATAGAAAGAGGTGTAATGATGTGTATTACAGGTATTAGTATGAAAAACTTGATTTTGAGTATTTTTGTAAATACATTTTTGAAGTTTGGGGCACGAGGGTTGCTCTAAATGAAATTTTGGTAATCACCAAAAATGTAGAGAAGCCTTCAAGAAAGAACTTTTATTTGAAAATTTTTTTTGTAGACCGAATATCAAGGGAGATACATTCATTTTAAAAAAAGAGGGTGGACCCTAGTGAGGGGAGGGGCTAAAAAAAATGGCACACAGGCTTATTTTTTTCTAAATGCATTCTAGATTAAGAATCAATCGCCAAATCGCCAAATTGCTTTTAACATCCTGAGCGAACGGATTGCATAATCCGACTACACTATTGATTCAATTGCCTCTCTCTAAAGAGAAGCACACACCTATTTAAAAATTTATAACTAACAAAATAACTTTTTAGCGTCTTTCAATTTTTCTTTGTGTATAATTGCCTAATTGATTACCATTAAATGGTATAAACAATTCCTTAATTTCCTGAATTTGTTATGTTATGAGCGTCTTGTTTCATTGTAGAGTTGTCGGAAATGATGCGGCACGATTTTTTTTTTTTTTCAAGTGTTAGTCGTCTTTCGTCCAACTCTGTCCTTAGCCCAGAATATTTTCATTTTTTAAAAAACAGTGTAAAATTTTCTGAACTTTTTTTTTCAAGTTCAAATTTTTTCATATTTTTCTCAACCTAAGTTTTTGACATGGATATGTTTTAGGGCTGGGGGGTAAAATTTGAAAAGTGTAACGTTAAGCTGGAGGTGTTAAGTAACACTGGGATGGTTACGTAACGTTTTTAGATTAAGACATAATGACATTATGTTAGACTTGAAAAAACTTGAAAAAAATTTGTATTTTAGGTGAAGATATAGTGATATTATGTTGGACTTGGAAAAAATTTATGTAATTTTATAGTTACATAATGTTGTTATATCAAGACATAAGGACATTATGTTAGACTTGGAAAAACTTGGAAAAAATTGATTTTAGATGAAGATAATAATGATATTATGTTACACTTTTATAGTAATATTGGTTAAAGTTACAACACGCTTTTATATTAAGACATAATGACATTGTGTCAGACTTGAACAGCGAGTTTGAAAGACCAAGTGATGTGTGCATTTTAGGGTTGAAGGATGTTGATGATGTTGGATTTTTTAGGGCTGGGAGGTAAAATTTGAAAAGTGTTACATAACGCTGGAGGTGTAACTCAACGCTGGTGGTAATGTAATGTTGGTGGTGGTTACATGATGTTTTTAGATTAAGACATAATTACATTATGTTAAACTTGAAAAACTTAGTTTAAAACATTTTTAGGGCAAGACATAATGATATAATGTTAGATATTTGAAGAATTGTAAAGGAATTGAGATGACATATATGTATACATATTTATTAGATAGTGAAAGAGAACAGAAGAATTAGTGTCTTCAAAATGTGGGTCTAGGGAAGAATGCTGATGGTGATGTAATGTTTTTGGATTAGAATATAACAATATTATGTTGGGACATAAAAAACTTGAGATAAAAACATTTTTAGGTTAAGACATAATGATATAATGTTTATTAAGCTGTGGAAGAAAATAGAAATGGCCTCTTTGAAATGTGGGTCTAGCGAAGAATGCTGATGATGTAATGTTTTTAGATTCAGACATAACAATATTATGTTGGGTGC